>LPNX011082204.1:2460-23512 GCA_001517045.1 Pseudotsuga menziesii | reverse complement strand
ACATAACATGTAATGTCATGATTTGTAGTTATGACTTCTTATCAATCCCTACCTATAGGTGCAGGGACCCTTGAAATTGATCTAGTAGAATTAGATTATTTCTGCCCATTCTCCAATGCAACATATCCTAAGTTTTTTTTACCATTTAATGTTTGGTCCAATCACCCCTTTGGAGGCCTTATTAGGCCTCCTTTCGAGGCAATAGTATATTTAGGAGTATATCATTAGAGGAAATTTGGGGTCTAAAATGGGCCTTATAAGGAAACGCACCAACAATAAATTTTGTGAGTTGGAATTAAAGAACCAATAGAATTTCAATAAAATGAGTCAACCATAATGGTTGAATTGACATATTTGTCATAAAACAAAACTAATTTTTTTTGTTCGTATTTTCGACATATCTCCCTGTGTTTTTACTCAAATTTCGAGCGGGAGAGCTCGTTGGATGTGGAATTTAATTCCGCATCCAACGAGTACCCACACTGCATACTTTTGACGAATCCCTCTAGCCCAAAAATAAGAAATACCTGAAAAAATGTGATGATGACATCATCATCACGTTTTTAGGTATTTTTTGTTTTGGGGGTAGCGGGGTTCGTCAAAAGTATGTAAAGTGGGTACTCGTTGGATGCAAAATTAAATTCTGCATCCAACGAGCTCTCCCGCTCGAAATTTGAGTAAAAACACAGGGAGATATGTCGAAAATACGAACAAAAAAAGTATTTTTTTCATTCTTCCTCCAAAATTAATAAATATTATTTTATTATTTTAACTATTGTTTTACTATTTTCCTTAGGAGGCCCATTTTAGGCCTCAAGTTTCCTCTAATGGTTTCTTCACACTTGCACGCCTGGCAACCCATAATGCTCGCCTGACAACCCGCACTGCATGGAGGGAGCGTGTAAAGCTACATGCCTTTTACTGAAAGATAGTAATGGCACCCGTGATGTCTATATGTCTTGAATACTTCTACAAGTTTCATCCATCAATCAATACTCGCAACCTGGTGGATAAAATTGCCTTCTCAAGTCCTGGCACAAGTAATCTCAAGTAATGATGTTGGAGGTGATGTCACACATAATCGATGTCAACCCTACTTGATAGGTAATCAAAGTTGCTCGGTCGAACACTTTGTTCCTAGTGTAGGCAGTTTTTTACAAAGGGCCTTGCTGTCCAAACACCCAAATTCACTTATTTTGTATGGTGTTGGAAATCCCTGGGCTTTCGAATTTCACTATCGAAAGACGAACCTACCAACTTGGAAAAAAAATATTCTATGAGCATATCTCTAGCATTCACTACTATGGGCATGCCTCGACGAAGGTCTATCCCTGGAAAATGACCACCTCTAGGTTCAAGTGGAATGAAGATGTTGACTGGTATGTGAAAAACTGTTGAAGATGAGTCTACCTAGCCATAATTAGCTATGAAGCGCATATGTTGAATGATGTATGTGTTAAGCCATTTGAACCATGTGTTGGTGCTCTGGAACTTTGACAAGCTGCATAAGAACAAAGAACTTAGTACAAATCTCTCCCATAAAGGTGTGGGACCTGAACATGCAGGGATTCACTTGAAGGGTGTCTCCCGCCAGAGTGCACCCTATGGCGTTTCCTCTACTTAATCCTATGCAGGTATTGGTGATCATGGAAGCTAGGTAACATCCACCTCATTTTGCTCCACTAAAATGTTAATAAATTTAAAGGCACTCAAGTGCAACAACATGAGAATTTTCCATTCCAACGTAGAAAGGTGGGAACTTGAAACTTCCTTCGTTGCCACTTCAATAACAAGTGGAAAACATGCATTTCCTTCAACAAGTTTCAATACACAGGGTTTTCAATGGCATCGACAGTTTTCACCTAAAATTTCGAGAGTTTTGTTAAATAAATAATTTAAAATGCATGTTATTGTCACAACTATATGTGTTAATTATGATCAATATTATTACAAGAATGTTTTTTCTATCCCATTGTTGTTTAATAGAGTGGTTAAAAGCCACACATATCTAAATGTGCGCCACATGTGCGCATGCATATGTTAATTTAGCTAGGTCATGAATTGTCTTGAAAGGTCTACCACATACATCAAGTAAAGCTATTTTGAATACTCATATGCTTAATGTAATTTTTCTAGGCTTACTATGGTTTTGTTGTTTGTGTTTTATTTCACTATTATGATTTTATATGAGTCACTAAATAAAGTTGCACCCTGTGTGATATATCAAGTCCGCATATTGTAATCTCTTATCATACATACATACATACATACATACATACATATATATATAAAAGTTTAGAGATGGCTAAATTAACATATGCATGTTAATTTATATGTGATATATATCTAAACTTTATATATATAGCAAATACAATAATCTATTTAATAATATTATATTTTTTAATCATTGTTATTATTATTATAAATTAATTAAGTCTCAATCGCATCGCTTCCACAAAGACATCTAATATTCTTTACCCTAGTTATAGGCCAAAATTTCTTTGAGTATATGCCCCCACGCACTAGAAGCATGGACTTGAAGAACCAATTCGAACAGTTGGAGAAGGACATCAATGCCCTCAAAGACGTCGTCACCAAGAACCAAGAAAGCTTAAGAGAGGAAATGAAGAATAACAATGCGACACTCAAAAAAGAGATGAAAGATGAAATTATTACAGTAATGGAGAAAACGTTTGACTACAAATTGAATGCCATGATAGAGGATCAAAATAAAAAAACATGACCAAATCATCAAGATGTTACAAAACCAAGGTTCTAGTAGTCGAAACAAACAACAAAATAGTTCAAGTATGTGTATCGCTTCATCTTTCACCTCTGCATCACCACCACCTCCAGCCCCCTATAATTTAGGAGGCACCCCATATTAGCCCCTTATGATGTGCCCAATGAGAGCCAAAATAGAACTATCAAAATACAACAAGAGTGAAGATCAATGTGTGGCCTGGTTAAACAAAGATCAAGAATATTTCACTATATCTAACATTACAACAAGAAGATAAAACAAAATATGCGTCCATGCATCTAGAAGGTAACACATACAATTGTCTCTAGAAGGTAACACATACAATTGTATATAATTGCAACTATTAACTATAAATTAATAGTAAATGGGATCGCCTATTACATTAATTATAACAAAATGAGTTTTTTAAGTTTTTCATTAATATTGAATATATCAAAAGATGCCACTCTTCACAAAACTCTTATACTTCAAATCAAACAAACTACCTAATATACTTAAAAGAAAACAAACTACATATAATTGAAATCTAAAAGTAGTCAATTCATGCACTGGGTTGGAGTTTTTAACCATCCCAAACCTCTTATACTTAAAAGAAAACAAACTACATCATATACTTAAGGGAAAACAAACTATAGATAATTGAAGGTTTAAAGTAATTAATACATGCATTGGGTTGGGATTTTCAACTAAGAACATTTTATGCCTAAAACATATTATCCAAAACATCATTTATAACTCAAGACATTCAGACACTATAAGCTTATCCCATTAATAGATTTTCTAATTATTGAATAAAGATCCTCTATGATTGTAAAATACCAATGTTGGATTAGCTCTAATCTTTAACACATAGTATAGTATGTAATACGTAGTACAATATACAATGGTTCTCTCATGATCGAGAACCTCTAGTCTGGTCGGGTCATGGCGTCTCTGCTAAAGTTTTGTAGCTTGTGTATCACTCTCCTTGGGTACCTTTCTCATGGAGTCCTACTCTGAGACTTTACTTGCCTTCACATGGATTTTGTTCTCTCGTTGAGGACTTAGTACCAACCACGGAAGAAAAGTGGGAACTCCATAGTTTTTTACCCGTTTTTTTCCAGCTTTGTGGTTTACATTAGTTTAATTTTTTCTACCTCCGTGGCTTAAGGTCACTGGTTTGGTTTTCTTCTCTACCTTTCCATTTTCTGTGCCCTTTGGTCGCTGGTGGATAGCATGGGTTCCACAGTTTTTAGTGCGGTCTTGGAAGCAACTTCCTTTAGGTATTTGGTAGTGTTTGATTACTAGTTTTATTAGGGTTTTTGCTAGCGGGTTTCTTGGGCTAGTGGATTTGACTTTAGGGTCTTGGAAGTGGTTTTTCAGGATTCTTTCTATCATTGAGGTTGACTTTGACACTTCGATGTTGATTTGTCAGTAGCCTCTCGGAGTTTTTTTAGGGTTTTTGGTTTCGTCTTTTCTGGATTGGGATTTTGACCTCAGGGTTTACGGTTGTGGTTTTTCTGGGATTTTTCTGTCTCTTTCGTTGACTCGAGCCTGTTTATGGTCGAACTGGTGGTACCTGTTTGTTTTCTATGACTAGTACTATGTGTGGGTTTCTCGTTATTTTGTTCTGCATATCCCCTTTACTACTGCTATGGCAGTTTATAAACCCTCGGAAAGGGTTAAAAACCCGACCTTGAATCCCTTTGTTTTCTATAAATCTAGGAGGAGGGATAAAGCCATTAAGTCGTTGGAGGCTAAACATAGTTTTGTTTCAGGACGGGACGTATATATGGACAAGTTTGAAGCTCTATGTTGTAGAGCTTTGGTTGGGCGACTTAAGTACTGCAGGATGGAGAAGGAAGCTTGGGTGGAGTGGGCTACCCAACACTGGAAACTGATTCTAGATTACGTGTTGACTGTTAGTTGACTAGAAAATGGATATTTATTCTTTCTCTTTCTCGACAGCAAGGAAACAACTTTGATTCTTATCTCTCTTTGGACTATTCGCAAGGGCTCTCTCATCCTTAGTTGTTGGCATGATGGTTTTGACCCTACCCGTGAAAGGGTGGTTAAGCGTCACTTGTGGGTTTTTCTCCCTGCCTTACCCCTCACTCTCTGGAGCAAAGATGTTCTTATCGGTATCGCAAACTCTTTGGTACATTTTGTGGCAATGGAGGAAACTTTTTTTCATACCTTTGATAAACGCTCGACGAGAGTTTTAGTTGAACTAGACATTACTGTTGGGTTGTCTCCTGTTATCGATATCCACTGCAATGACATCGTTCATGTTCAAATACTGGATTACCAAAATGTTCCCTTTCGATGTCATTATTTCCATGAGACTAGTCATCTCAAACATTGTTGTCCCTCATTGATTTATGGATCTTCTCAATATTTGGATGGCTCGGACTTGACAGACAGGTTAAAGGATAGTCATCTTCTTGCTGACATATGTTTTGAGGTTCCTTCCTCACCGCTTCAAACAAGTATGTATAGCTCTGTTTCTCCCTCAAATTGTGAAGATATTACTAAAGGGGAATTGGAATATATTGTTGATATTGAAAAAATTGTTAGTTGTAGTCGTGTGGTGACTCCTTTATCTGTGTTGAGAACTCTTCTTTAGTGTCTGACTCTTTAGGGGGGGATATTCTGTTACCTGTTAGAGATTCGGTTATCTTGTTGGAAGGAGACCTGGTGGATGATGCTTTCTCCATGCCGCACCAAACTAGTACTTTTGTGATTACTCCCCTCTTCACTTTTGATGACTTTCCTCCTCTTAATGGGGACATGCCTTTACCTTCGTTTGTTAGTGATGTTCCTCCTGCTAGCCCCTGTGAAGCCCCTTCCTTCATGGATCCAACCCTCCTTAAATCACTTACTAATTTCACTAATAAGACCCCCCCTCTCACCATCTAATTTACCTTTGGACTCGATCTCACATGTAAATGTGCCTATTCGTAGGGCTATGAAACCCAAGTAGGTCAAATCACTGGGGGACTCTTGGAGTAACCTACATATTCCTTTGTCTGATAGGATCAAAGAGGAAGCCAGGTCCTGTCAGTTCCCCAAATACCCCTCCCCACTCAGGGTGCTTAGAGAAACATCACCCTATGGCCCAAGTTCTTAATGAAACTACTCTCTCTCAACTTACGTGGTTTTAGAGGGCTCACCAAAAGAAATCCCCTGACTCTATTTTTTTGGATATTAAGCCTAATATGATTTTTTCCAAGAAACTATGTGTGACCATGATGAGGCTCTACTTTCTTTTGCAAAAATTAGACCTTGTTGGGAATTTTGTGCCTATGATTCCATGGGTCTCTCGGGTGGCCTTCTCACGGGATGGGACCCCTTAGTTGCACGTTGTAAGGCTTCTGTCACGACGACGAGCATTTTGATAAAGTTTAGATTGAGGGGTCAACTTTTGGATCTTGTTTATCGTAACTGTTATGGTACTTACCTGAATAGGGAATTATTTTTGGATGCTGCAGTGTATGGGGGTATTTTTAATCACCCAAATTTGATAATTGCAGGAGACCTAAATTTCACTCTCTCGGATGCTGATATTTGGGGACAAAATGCCCGCTTAGGCCCTCTTGGTTCTTACTTTTATCGGTTGTTGGTTCCTACCAGGATGGTCAATTTATCCCCTGGTTGTGTTGATCCAACCTGGAGGAATGATAGAGTTGGGGTTGAGGGTATTATTAAGAGGCTTAATCGATTCCTTACTTTTGTCTCATTGGTGCCACCTTTCTCTAGGTATAGATCTTGGATCCATCCTTTGGAGATATATAACCACTTTCTGGTTTTCCTTGAATGGGATGATCCTTCCTACAAGAGAAACTATCCTTTTAGGTTCAATAAAGTATTGCTAGTGGAGGAGGATTTCTCTCTCCTGAAAAATACTTCATGGTATTCTGAGTTGTCCCTTTCTGGATATGATGATATGACTAGCATGGTATTGAAATTAAAAAGACTAAAAGGATATGTTAAAAAGTGGGAAAAGTCACAAAAGTTGAAACAGGGACAGGAGCTTGCTGAACTGGAATTGGAACTACATGAACTCTACTCTTTGTTCCCTTCGGGGATCCTTCTGAATCTTGAAGCACAAAAGTTGGCATCCATCAAGGGTCGAAAAGAAAATATCTTAGCGCACGAAGTACTTACTTGGAGACTTAAAATCTGAGATCTATGGATTGAGCAGGGTGATTCCAACACAATAAAATTTCATAGTTTTGGTCCGACAAGACATAATATTAACACTATTTTGGGACCTTCTAGAAGGTGATGGTAATACTGTTACTGATTTCGAACAGCTCAAAATGTTGGGGAAAATCACTTCTCATCACTGTTTAAGGATGATGGGAGTATACTCATCTCGAATCAATTACTTGTGATAAAGCACTTCCCTTCTTTCCTATTGGATGAAGACTCTGCTATTATAGCAGCTGAGGTTTCGATGAAGGAAGTTGAAATTGCACTGATAAGTTTCAAGAAGGATAAGAGTCCTGGTATAGATGGATGGTTGGTGGAATTCTTCCTCCATTTCTTTGATTTGGTTAAAGATTATTTATTAAAGGCTGTAGAGAAGTCCCGGAAGGAAGGTAGGGTTCAGAGTGCTATCAAATATACCTTTTTGACACTCATTCCTAAATGTGATAAGCCAAAAACCTTTGCACACTTTCTCCCTATCTCTCTCTCTAATCCGATTTATAAACTTATTTCTAAAATAATCTCCAACAGACTAAAGCCTATACTTTCCAGGGTTATTTCAATTGAGCAGTTTTGTTTCCTGAAGAACAGGATAATTCTTGAACTGGTTGGTATTTCCCAGAAAATATTACATGCTATCAAAACTAAGAAGTTGGAGGCTAAATGTGTTGGGAAAATCCATGGCATCCAACTATCACCCTCGCTTTCTATTACACACCTACTCTTTGAGGACAACGTGGTATTATTTGGCATTGGTACCCTGGCAAAATAACAAGCATATAAAGTGGAATTGGACCTCTTTTGCTCGGATTCGGGGATGTGTATTAGTTTGGAAAAGTCCTCATTTCTTAGAAATAACTTGAAATAGGAGGTTTGCAACAACATTAGTGCTATTCTCCCATATAAGATGGAACTAATTGACTATGGCTTTAAATACTTGGGTTATTGGATGAAACCCTTGAGATATGGGCTGAATGATTGGCGATGGATCATTAATTTTTTTGAGAAAAGGCTCAATATTTAGTCATACATGTTCTTATCTTCAGGGGGCATATTAATTCTCATCAGATCGGTCTTGACCGGGACCCGATTTATTGGTTTTCCTTAGCAAGGATTCCTAAATCTATCTTAAGAAGAATGAGGCAATGCATCTTTACTTTCCTTTGGGGAGGTACGGGAAACAAACACAAGATGCACTTATTAAATTGGAAATCTCTCTTAAGACCATTTACCCTTTGGGGATGGAATAAAAAAATTTGGAATGGTTTAGCATCTCGCTTAGGCTCAAGAGCATGTGGTATGTTAAGGGACTTTGGAACCAAGTGATTCAAGCCAAGTTTATTAAAAAATATACCATAGATAATTGGCTTTGTCGGTATACGTTCTTTGTGCATAATACCTCACTTGTTTGGAATGGATTCATTCGGATTCTCTCATGGATTAGTAGTGGATTGGGTTGGAGATCCAACGATGGTGTTTCAATTAAGTTGGGAATTGATCCTATTGCAGGTATGAAGACAACTTATATTCTATCTCGTGATCTACTTCACTATCTGAATGATTATGGTATCTATACGCTCAGTTTATAAATTAACATGCATATATAAACTTTAGAGATGGTTAAATTAACATATGCATGTTAATTTATATGTGATATATATCTAAACTTTATATATATATAATTGTTTGATAAGACATTACAATATGCGGACTTGATATATCACATAGGGTGCAACTTTATTTAGTGACTCATATACAATCATAATAGTGAAATAAACACAGACAACAAAACCATAGTAAGCCTAGAAAAATTACATTAAGCATGTGAGTATTCAAAATACATTTACTTGATGTATGTGGTAGACCTCTCATGACACTTCATGAGATGGCTAAATAAACATATGCATGCACACATTTAGACATGTGTGGCCATTAACCACTCTATCAAACAACAATAGGATAGAAAAAACATTCTTGTAATAATATTGATCATAATTAACACAGATAGTTGTCAAAATAAAATGCATTTTAAATTATTTATAGAACAAAACTCTCGAAATTTTAGGTGCAAACTGTCGATGCCATTTAAAACCCCATGTATTGAAACTTGTTGAAGGAAATGCATGTTTTCTACTTGTTATTGAAGTGGCAATGAAGGAAGTTTCAAGTTCCCACCATTCTACCTTAGAATAGCAAATGCTCACTTTGTTACACTTGAGTTCCTTTAAAGTTATTAACATTTTAGTGGAGCAACATGAGGTGGATGTTACCTAGATTACATGATCACCAATACCTGCATAGGATTAAGTAGAGGAAACGCCTTAGGGTGCGGTCTGGCAAGATCCACCCTTCAAGTGAATCCATGCATGTTTTGGTCCCACACCTTTATGGGAAAGCTTTGTACTAAGTTCTTCGCTCCTATGTAGCTTGTCAAAGTTCCAGAGCAACAACACATGGTTTAAATGGCTTAACACATACATCATTCAACATATGCGCTTCATAGCAAATTATGGCCAAGTAGCCTCATCTTCAACACTTTTTCACATACTGGTCAACATCTTCATGCTACTTGAACCTAGAGGTGGTCATTTTCCAGGGCTAAACCTTCGTCAAGGCATGCCCATAGCAATGAATGCCAGAGATACACTCAAAGGATTTTTTTTTTCCAAGTTGGTAGGTTCATCTTTCGATAATGAAATTGGAAAGCCCAGGGATTTCCAACTTCATACAAAATAAGCGAAGTTGGGGGTTTGGATAGCAAGGCCCTTTGTAAAAAATGCCTACACTAGGAACAAAGTGTTCGAATGAGCAACTCTGATTACCTATCAAGTAGCGTTGACATCAGTTATGTGTGACATCACCTCCAACATCATTACTTGAGATTACTTGTTCCAGGCTTGAGAAGGCGAATTTATCTAGCATGTTGCGAGTGTTGATAGATGGATGAAACTTGTAGAAGTATTCCAAACATATAGACATCATAGGTTCCATTACTATCTTTGAGTAAAAGGCATGTAACTTTCCACGCTCCCTCCATGCAGTGCGGGTTGTCAAGCGACCACTACAGGTTGTCAAGCGAGCACTATGGGTTGTCAGGCGTGCAATTAGAAAGAGACATATACTCCTAAATATACATTTATATACATAGTAAATAAAATAATCTATATAATAATATTATATTTTTTAATCATTGTTATTATTATTATAAATTAATTAAGTCTTAACTGCGTCGCTTCCACAAAGACATCTAATATTGTTTACCCCAGTTATAGGCCAAAATTTATTTAAGTATATGCCCCTACGCACTAGAAGCATGGACTTGAAGAACCAATTCGAACAGTTGGAGGAGGACATCGACACCCTCAAAGACATCGTCACCAAGAAGTAAGAAAGCTTAAGAGAGGAAGTGAAGAATAACAACGCGACACTCAAAAAAGAGATCAAAGATGAAATTATTGTTTGAAACTGAACCATAGAGCAATAAGAGATATACAGTTAAATTATTAAACAAGATGCAAAAACACATTTAACACATTACAGAGAGACACATATATATCGTGGTTCACCCAAATGATGGGCTACATCCACCCATAAATTGCTAGTCCTTTTATTAGCGTCCAGAAAGATGAAAGGATACAACATGCAACAACTCTACTGCATTTCCTCTTCACACTCTCGCAGTCTCTCTCACACAATCATAGAGATTGTTTACAATACAATACCATACCTAACCGTCCTACAATTCTTTTCTTTTAGAGGGGAAATTCCATGGGAAAATACTACGGTTAACCCAATACATGGGTCTGCAAAACTGTTAGCCAAAAAACATCCCAAAAAACATTCTTGGGGGCTTCGCTCCCAAACCCATAAATTGGGGAATGAGTGTACAGTAAACCTGAGGTACAAACATGACTGAATAACATCTCTGGATCTGGAAGATCAAGCTCCACAACCAACAATCTCCCACTTGAAGACTGATCACAATAAATCCACTGATGCTGCACTTGTTGGACTATGTTATGGACCTAGGACTTGGCTAATTTCTTATTTTCACCTTCATGCTTGAAGGCCAATAGAAACCAAGCAGGAACTGAGTGTATCTCTGGTTACTCCCTTTGTCAACATGTCTGCAGGATTATGTCTAGTATGTGTCTTTTCCAGTTTTAACAGTTCTTCATCTAGAACATATCTTATGAAGTGGTACTTGAGCTGTATATGTTTAGTCTTCGAATGAAAGTCTGAGTTCTTTGCAAGATGAATGGTACTTTTGCTGTCACTATACAACCTTCTATTCTCCTGCTTCTTACCCAATTCCTCCATGAACCTTTGCAACCGAATCATCTCCTTAGTAGCCTCTATAGCAGAAACATACTCTGCTTCCATTGTTGAAAGTGCAACAACTTGTTGCAATTTTGAAATCCAACTTATTGTTGTTCCACCAACAGCAAACACATACCATGTGGTGCTCCTCCTGCTATCTTTATTACTAGCCATATATGCATCAACATATCCCTATAGAACAATGTTTGAACCTCCAAAACATAATGCATGTGAAGTGGTACCTCTCAAATACCTGAGAATCCAATGTACTGCTTTCCAATGCTCTTTACCTGGATTGTTCATATACCTACTCACAACTCCCATTGCATGCGCAATATCTGGTCTTGTGCACACCATGGCATACATCAAGTTTCCAACCGTTGATGAATAGGGAACCTTGGACATGTAGTCTCTGTATTCCTGTGTCTTTGGACACATCTCCTTAATTAGTTTGAAATGGTTGGCCAAAGGTGTACTAACTGTTTTTTCATTTTGCATTCTAAACCTCCCCAACACCTTTTCTATGTACTCACCTTGAGACAATGTTAATTTGCGATTTTTCCTGTCTCTTGTTATTCTCATGCCAAGGATTTGCTTTGCAACACCCAAATCCTTCATCACAAATGATTTAGCTAGTTTTCTTTTGAGCACATTTATATCCTGCATGTTAGACCCTGCAAGAAGCATGTCATCCACATACAATAACAAGATAATATATCTTCCACTATCTAGCCTCTTGAAATAAACATGGTGGTCAGAATGACATCTACTAAAACCTTGTTTTGTCATAAACTTATCAAATTTTAAATACATTTTCCATCGATCTTGCTTCAGGCCATACGAGCTCTTCTTCAACCTACAAACCAAATTATCCTTCCCTTTGACCTCATACTCCTGTGGTTGCTACATATAAATCTCTTCCTCCAAATCCCCATGGAGAAAGGTTGTTTTTACATCTAACTGTTCAACATGCAAATCTTCTACCGCCACTAGACTTAAAATAGTTCTAATTGAAGTCATTTTAACAACAGGATAATATATTTCATCAAAGTCTATACCTTTCTTTTGTGCAAACCCCTTTACAACAAGTCTATCCTTGCACCGCTTCTTGCTTCTATATTCTTCCTTCAACTTGTAAACCCATTTATTCTGCAATGCCCTTTTTTTTGCAGGAAACTGAACCAATCCCAAGTCTTGTTTCTTACCAATGAGTGCATCTCCCCATTCATGCCTTTCTCCCACTTCTTTCTAGTTTCTACCTGAATTGATTTTTCATGACATTCTGGTTCACCAGAATCAATCATCAATAAATAATACAGTGAAGGAGAGAATCGTTCAAGGGGTCTACTTAACTGGTAATTTTTCTTACATTTGCAGGAGCTTCAAGTACCTGCTGCGGCTCTTGATTTTTTGGTGCCTTTGGAACTTCATTTTCTTTGATTTCATCAAGCACTGTGTACTTTGTGTTTTCCTTTTCCTCTTTCTTTCCATGCAACTGATCTTTGTGTTGGGATTTTTAGACACTTAGGAGTTCATTAAAATCAACTTGTGTAATATATTCGTTAGGTAAAGTGTGTTTCTTTAGTATGCATTAATATGCATTTGTAAATATTCTAATCCGACGGTCACGATATGTTCTAGACATAAAGTTTTCCGACGGTTCAACTTATCTTATATCATACCTAGCCTTGATTCGTGGATTAACACTTGATTAGTCCATGATATCTATTTAAAGAGCATGGAGGGTCCTTGGCTAGTTGATCGATTATGAGAAGCTCATTTGTAATTTTCTTTCTTTTGCATAATAAATTGCTCCAAGTAGCTATTTGGTTGGGGCTATGGACTGTTTCCCTCTCGATGAGGGTTTTAACCACGTCAAAACATCGGTGTATAGATCTATGATCTATTTGTGTGAAGTGGTTGCTCTAGGTGTTCAGTATTTTGGGAGTACCCTATGTACCTGAACATGGTATCAGAGCGTTTATGAAGAGTCGCTTCCGTTTGTGATCTAGATCTTAAATCAATGTTGCCGAAACTTTGAAAGGGTTTCTGATTCTAGAATTTTTGTGCATTTGTGTCCTATGGGAGGTGTTCCATTATGTTTGGAGCACTGTTTCCATTGGAAATAGTTTTCGTTTCATCGAAAACCATTTCTGTTTACTCCAGAAACACCCATTTCGGCAGATCTAAAGGTATAATGTTACAGTGACAGATTTGTTATATATATATTTAAAAAAATCTCATATGTTTATCAGTTTTATTATTTAGATCTTTATTGTTTTTAGTATCATATTGATGCCTTCCCTCTCTGCATATGCTCTTTGTTGTGCTCCTTGCGCGATCGTGGTGAATCAGAAACAGAAAGGGAAACAATTTTCTCGGCTGCGTAAGCTCTTTGCTGTGCACCTTGTGCGATCACGGCGAATAAAAAACAGAGAGAAAACATAAAATTTTCGAGTAAGCTAACGAGATCTAACCCCACAAGCGTGGAAAAGTTTTTTTTGTATTTGTTTTTCTGTTTGTGGTGTGATTTGTAGGAAAAAGAAGCAAGCACAGAAACCGAGAGAGAAGAGTAAACAAAAACAAAAAACCCTTCATCGTTCCCTTCTTTTACGTACTTTTTAAACTTAGCTCACTTGGTCCAAAGTTACTTTATTCCTTAATAGGTCTTGAGTTCAAGTCTTATTAAGTTACTTTCTAATAGTGCATGCAATTTCTATTTTTAAGTTACTTTATTGTAAAAGTGCAGCTCACTTAAAAATAAAATAAAATAAAAAACGAGTCACTTAATTTTTTTATTGCCGCACTATTTAAAGTACCATTATTGTAAAAGTGAAAACCACTTATTTTACAAAAGTGATTCACTTAAAGCAACTTTCTTGTAAAAGTGATTGTCAAATGTTCATCTTGGGAAGAAGGGGGTTCTTTTTTTTAGCTGGTCAATTTAATATCTGTCACGTCACTATTGGGGACATCTTCAACATTTTCTTTGATCAAGCATAACTTCATCATACAGAATCAGTTTTCAGTGCCGTTTTTTTTTATGGCCTAATTTTTCGAGCTCTTTACACACAGACAGTTAGTTTCTATTTTTTCAACCATTATTTTACAGTATGACAGCCCCTTCTGATATTCTACTTACCAGTTCTAACTATTTCTCATGGAAATCTCGTATGGAAGATGTTATACGAAGTAGGGGAATTTTCAGAATTACCCCAGGGAAAGAAACATAACCCACTGGTGATGTTAAGAAAATAAAATGGGAAAATAGGTGTGATGAAAATCATGGATTGATTGGGATGTCAATCTCTACTGATTTGTGATTCCACATATCTGGAATTGATGAACCTGATAAAGCTTGGGAAAAGTTGGAATCTGTGTTTGGTAAACACAATGAAACTCGAGGTCATCAACTTGAGAATGAGTTGATTTCTTTGAATTCAAGTGATTTTTCATGCATTCAATATTATTGATCTAAGTACAAAACTCTTAGACTCTTATGTGAAGAATGCAAGATTAAGAAAGAAGACAAACAATGTATTTATCACATTCTTTCCAAACTTTGACCTGCATATTCTGTTTTTGTATCTACATTTTACTCTATGAAAGAATCATTGACTGCAGCTAGCTACTAAGAGCCTAGTCTTGAATCCTTTTGTGATTCCTTAATTAGAGAGCAAGATAAGCTCATTCATCTTGGAATAATTAACAATGCATATACATCTGGGAAAGCCTTTATGTCCCAACAGAAAGAACAGTCCAAGCCTCCAAAGAAAAAAAAATTCACAATAATAAACCAAACACGGGTCCCAAATCCTCTCGGTCAGATCCTTCTTTAAAAAATGACAAAGGATCAAAGCTAAAAGGAAAGAAGACTGAGTGTCATTGCAACTATTGCGGGAAAGATAATCATGATGAATCTAAGTGTTTCAAGAAGATGACAGCCTTGGAAGCAACAATGAAGAAGCACCACATTAGCCTAGATTCATCTTCAGAATCTACGTCTCATGGACATGCACTCTGTGCTTCTGGTTACTCTTATACTGCGTCTTCTTCTTCTACTTCAAATGAATGGCTCATTGATTATGGAGCATCTTATCATATGGCTAAGGATCAAGCCATCTTTTCTACTATGCATGAATGTAACACCAAACAAATATTTGTTGGTGATGATAGTTCTCTAAGTGTTGTAGGATATGGAATAGTTCTAGTAGAAAATGGTCATTTTAGTGATGTACTATGTGTTCCAAGAATTCCTTGCAATTTGTTGTCAGTCTATCGAATCACTCATTCTGGTGAAGGTAAAACGGTAACGTTTACACCTCACCAAGTTGTAATCAAGGATTTTAAAGATCCTCAAAATGTCTTTGCTACCGGAATTGTTGATGATATTACCAGGTTGTACAAATTTAACAACTTTGGGTCATCACCTTTTCCTTCAGTCTTTGTTGCTCATAGTGATAACTTGAGTAAACTTTGGCATGAGCGATTTGGTCACTTGAATTATCACTCATTGCAACAACTATGTAAAAAAAATATGGTAATAGGTCTTCCAATGGTATCTTCCAGGGATGGTGTTTGTTCCAGTTGTGTACTTGGAAAACATCATCAGGATAGTTTTGACAAACATGCCTCTTGGCACGCCTCGGTTCCCTTGGAGCTTGTGCATAGTGACTTGTGTGGTCCTCTTCCATTTGCTTCCTTTTCTGGTTTCAAATATTTCTTAACTTTCATTGATGACTACTCCAGATGCACTTGGGGTTTATTTTCGAAAACTTAAGAGCGAAGTATTTAACATGTTCTTGGCCTACAAGGCCCTTGTTGAACAACAATATGGTCATCAAATTATTAAGTTAAGATCTGACAATCGAGGAGAATATGTTAACAAAAATTTCACTACCTTCTGCACTGAACAAGGAATCTAACAACAACACACTCTTCCATATACACCACAACAAAATGGTGTAGCTGAACGGAAGAACCACACTTTAAAAGAAATGGCTAATTCTATGATCCAGTCTAAGGGACTAAGTCTTCAATTTTGGGCCGAGGCCATCAATTTGTGCAACTTACGTAGTTAATCACACACCCACTAAAGTTTTGCAAGGCATAACACCGAAAGAAGCATGGATTACAATTAAACCAGATGTAAGTCACTTCCGTGTGTTTGATAGTGAAGCCTGGGCTCACATTCCGGATGAAAAACGAAAAGCATTGCAGCCTAAAAGTGAAAAGTGCATATTTGTTGGATATTCTGAAGATGTAAAAGGTTATAGAATTCTTCGGCCACATTCTCATGATATAATCATTAGAAGAGATGTTAAATTTGATGAAAATCTCTTGGCCTACGAGCCTAACTCAGTGGTTGTGCCATATTTGTCTTGCAAGCCCAATTTGGCGATTGTGCCTTCTTCTCCTTCCAACTTCCTTGACATATTTCCAACTCCAGTTTCTGATGATGATAGTGAGGATGAAAATCCACCTCCGCTTGCTCAAGTTCCTCCAGTTGCACCAGCACCAATGCTTCCTCGATGGGTTCATTCAACATGTGAAGTAGCTGGTGATCCTAGAGATCAACATCAAACACGTTCTCATTTTCAGCGAGCCTCTTCTCTTTTGGCTCAAATTTCTGAGAATCATAATCCATAAACTTTTGCAAAAGCTTTAGAAAATCCAGATTGGGATGCAACTATGGATGAAGAATATCATCCCTTAATGGCGAACAATACTTGGGATCTTGTTCCTCTTCCAAAAGGAAATAAACTTGTCAGATGTAAATAGGTCTATAGAACTAAGTATGCATCAAATGGAAGTGTTGAAAGACTTAAGGCAAGGTTAGTTGCCAAAGGTTTTTCACAAGTTGAATGGATTGACTGCAATGAAACCTTTGCTCCTATCACAAAAATGAACTCCATCTGCCTTGTTATTTCCCTTGCAGCCTTACATACCTGGGAAGTCCATCAAATGGATGTCAAGTCTGTATTCTTACATGGTGATTTACAGGAGGAAATTTACATGGAACAACCTCCTGACCATGTTCAGGATAACTCTACCCTTGTTTGTCAGCTTAAGAAATCTTTATATGGCCTTAAGCAAGCTCCTAGAGCTTGGTATGCCAAAATGGAAAGCTTTCTCCTTGACATTGGTTTTCCTAGATGCCATTCTAACCCTAATGTCTATACCAAGAAAGTAGGAAACCATCTCATCATACTTGTTCTTTATGTTGATGATCTTATCCTTACAAGTAGTGACCCTAAGCTTTTAACCCATGTGAAATCCAGTCTTAAGCAAAATTTTGAAATGTCAGACTTAGAACATTTGTATTATTTTCTTGGTATCCAAGTCTTGAAAACCAAAGAAGGAATCTTTCTTTCCCAGTCTAAGTATGCTTGTGACCTTCTTCGTCGCTTTCACATGGAAGATTGTAAGCCTACCCCTTCTCCCTTCCAGTCTGAAGTCAAACTTTCTGCCACTTGTACTTCCCCTGAAGTAGATGCCACCTTGTATCGCCAGCTTGTTGGTAGTCTCTTGTACTTGATTCATTCCCATCCTGACCTTTCCTTTGCCGTTGGTCGTGTTGCCCGTTATATGCAAACACCTCATGAATGTCATTGGAAAGCAACAAAAAAAATACTTCGATCTATTCAAGGTACAATTCAGTTTGGGATTCACTACAGTACAGGGGGGAAACCTTTGTTGGTTGGTTTCACCGATTTAGATTGGGCGGGCGATCCTGATGATCGAAATTCTATTGCAGGTTATGTTTTCATTATGGGATCTGGACCTGTCACTTGGGATTGTAAGAAACAACAAGCTCTTGCTCTTTCTTCAGCATAAGCAGAATATTGAGCCGTAGTTAATGCCAGTCAGGAAGCTTTATGGCTTCGACATATCCTATCATAGTTTGGATTTGAGCAACAACAGCCTACTCCACTTTGGTGCGACAATTAAAGTGCCATCAAGCTTGCCAAAGATCCTGTTCTACATCAACGCAACAAACACATTGAGCTACATATGCACTTCATCAGAAATCTTGTTTGTGATCGCGTTCTTGAAGTGCTCTTTTTCCCTACAGATGATCAAGTTGCAGATATCTTCACAAAGTCTCTTACAGAAGTGAAGTTTTCTAAACTTCAATCTATGTTAGGAGTTCAGGAACTTGTCATTAAGGGAGGATAGGCTCTAATGCTTCCTTCCTTCTCCTAATAGTGTCACTTTTGTAAATCCTTCAATCCTATCCCAAGTTGTTCTTAAGGGGGGATGTTAGGATATTTAGACACTTAGGAGTTAGTTAAGATCAACTTGCATAATATGTCCGTTAGGTAAAGTTTGTTTCTTTAGTATGCATTGGTATGCATTTGTAAATATTCTAATTCGATGGTCACGATATGTTCTAGACATGAAGTGATCTTACGGTTCAACTTCTCTTAGATCATACCTACCCTTGATCCATGGCTTAACACGCGATTGGTCCATGATCTCTATTTAAAGAGCATGGAGGGTCCTTGGCTAGTTGATCGATTATGAGAAGCTCATTTGTAACTTTCTTTCTTTTGTATAATAAATTGCTCCAAGTAGCTATTTGGCTGGGGCTGTGGACTGTTTATAAATGTTCGATATCTAGATGCACCTCTATGAGTGAACTTGTGAATAAATACAAAATACTAAAGAAACTATTTATTTATGCTCCAAAATCCTTCTTCTCAATCTTTAATCATCCCAAACTATTTATTTATGCCCTCTAGATCAGTCCTTCTTCTTGCTTCACTGTAGTAATTGACGAAACTCAGACTCTTTGGTAAATTATACATTTGTTTTTTTGTAGTTCATAACACTGGCTTCAATTCAATCTTTCAAATCATATTCTCATTTCATTGAATCTAAATTCTTTCCCGATTACTTCAATATCTGTTGAGTATACCAGTTATTACATTTTATTCAAGTCAAGATCTATGCAAACCCTACAAGATTTGTACACAACAAGAGTCTAGATTTCATACTGTCCTTGGATTTCCATTTCCATGTTTATCTCACACTTCTCCAAAATACGCCCTCAAACTCTATTCTATAATAGATTCTTTGCAAGATAAACCTTTCACCGGACAGATGTACAGATCACCCTTGATTTGGAATTTTCATCTTCATATTGTGGTCCTATTCTTCATCCACAAGGTCTGCTCCTTTTCTCCTGTTTTCAGTTTGTAATCCTTGCTTTCTTTTTGCTGCTCAGTTCGACCTTTTCTTTCAGTCCATTGTATTTATTCACAAGTTCACTCATAGAGATGCATCTAGATATCGAACATTTATATTGTCCTTAACCAAGAATCAATTTGTTTAAGGTTTGAGTCGGATCATTTGGGGTTTCTTCTTTGGAGGGGGTCGACTACTACTCACTTGATCGTATTTTCTTCATGATTAAATGTTGTTGGTAGAAAGAGATTCGACTTATGATTTATGGAGTGAGATCGTATAGCATTTCTTGGTATTTTTTCATATCGATCATTGTTATATTTCTTAGACATAGTCATTTGAGTTCATGCTAGTTAGGTTACATATGAGTGATATTTGTTTGAACTAAATTTTCACTTCAACTCTTGCGGAATTGCTTCAACAAATGACTACATATATGAGTCATTTGTAACAGTCGTGGACCCAAACTCATTGTTCTCATCCTTGATTAGATGGTGAGTCTTTGTAAACATGAGGTATGATGTAACAATATTTTCTTCAGTATTTTGTACTACCTCATCACTCATATCTCTGCACTTGCCTTCCAATAGTTAGTGGTGCTTTCCATTTTCCTAGTACTAAAACTAGTACAAAATCTGGTACTCAAAATAATACATGGGTACCATAACTGAACATGACTATTGGGATTAGTACTAAATTTAGTACCTCAACAAGGTTCTTGCCATTATCATTGCCTCAATCCTTCCATTGTCGCAACATTATCATCACTGCTTCTTTGAGATTAATGACCTCAACCGATCCCTAAACTTGTTGACATCGATGACAACTTCTACCAACATGGTTCACTATGGTACTAAGATCGCCTATATTTATGGAAGAATTCCCAAATCAAACATAAGGTCCTTTTGGAGTTGCACACTTCTCCTATTTGAGGACATTCAAGGTTCTTGAAAATTTACCACAAGATCAAAGAAGACTTTTTTAGGAAGGTCTTAACATTGATGTCCAAAATTTTGTGGCAGAATGTTTGGTTTGACAAAAAAATAAGGAAGAAGCAGTCAAGACACCATATTTTCTACAACAATTATCCATACCAAGTTGGTGTTGAGAAGAGGTCTCGATGGATTTTATCATAGGTCTACCAAAGTTTGAAGGAAATAGTGTCATCATGGTAATGATGGAACGAATCACAAAGTATGCTCATTTCTTATCTCCTTCTCAGTATTTAAAAGGAAGTGCATTAGCCTCAACATTGATGGAAATAGTTTAGGAGTTACATGGCATCCCTAATATTATTGTAAATTGATAGAGATCCAATTTTCACTAGTAATTTTTGGAAGGAAACATTTTATTGTTTGGGAACTCAATCAGCTCACGGATCCTCTTACCATACTCAATCTAATGGGTATACTGAAAGCGTGAATAAATGTTTATAAGGGCATCTTCGTTGTTTTTCATCGGATAACAAACATAATGGGTCAAGTGGTTTCCCTTTGAAGAATGTTGGTAAAACATATCCTTCATTATTTCATAAAAAATGTCACCATTTATGACACTTTACAACTATTGTTCCTCCATCCATCATAT
>LPNX011082191.1:77617-251136 GCA_001517045.1 Pseudotsuga menziesii | reverse complement strand
ATCCACTCTCTCAGGGTATGACCTTGATTCCACTGGATCCACTGATGATTGCAATGTCATCTTCCCCATGGATTTCTCTATGCTTTTCAAATATGTAGAAGCTATAAATGTCAATACATTGTTCTTATTACTGTGCATGGCCCGTTGCGAATCAGATTCTGAACCACCTCACAACAGAACCCTTAGCGATAGGAAAACCTTATACAGACAGAAAGCATAGCCTCGAGGAAAAGAATTTCATCATGCACAAAACAAAGTGCCAACCCTTTTGCAGGGATTAAATCCTCTGCGAAGAGGTGAAGATAAGGGAGATTAGGGGAAACGACGCGAGGCTTTGAGAACCTTCTAGGCCTGCTCTAAACCCGAACCCGTGCCCACACCGAGGACGACCACGACAACACAGCGGGTAAACCAAAAAACCAATAGACAAAATTCAAACACGTGGCAGAATTCGATTGGCAGAACACGCGTCCACAGCTCATTGGTTCCATAGACGAAATGGAACAGTGGATTTCCGAACTTCTTCGGAGAAAAACGCCTTACGGCGTAATTATAAACACTAAAATATATGTAAGGTCAAACCTACCTTCTCATCTTAAAATTATACACACCAAAATCCAAGTAGAGTCAAGGTCATGCCACTTAAAGTCGTAGAAATCATAATCACAAAAATCCAAGTGAAGTCGATGTCAGACACTAAAGCTATAGAAATCATAAAGAGTAGAATCCAAGTAAAGTCTCGGTCATCCAAGCCGATGTCATTCAATAATAAATAGAATTAAAATTATTGATTTACTATTTATTTTAGCTTGGGAAACTATAGATTGAGTGGTTATACAATGAATGGGACATAATATGGTAGAGGCCCGCACAAGTCAAGTCTATTTACTTAGAGAGTTATTTTAAAGTTATTTTAATTATATTTTGTTTTAATTAGAGTGAGATGTTTTATAATTTAGCATGGAAAGATGTTGTCATTTTAAACTTTAATTTATTAAGTATAGTTAATTCAATAGATCAATTTGTGGGAGGCATAATGTTTTGATATGGATTTTGATTAAAGAGATTGTTGCACCTTTAGAAATGTATTGGTGTTTAGAATGCAAAAAAAAAAGGTTCCAAATGGTTTTTTACCGAGAATTGATGTTCAAACCTTGAAAATGACCCTAGAATTTTTCATACAAAAAGTGAGCATGCCCCTAAAATGGACCCTACAAGCCAATTCATCCAATCTTCTAACCCCGAAAGATCCAAATGGCTAACACATATTGATCCATTTTGGATAAACTCTTGGGAGGATTTTGGTCCCAAAAGATTTTACTAAATGAGGTGAGGAATTTTTTCCTCTACCTTCTCCTTGGAGTATCATTTAGCCTTACCTGGAACTTGTCCTTTCAACCCCACCTGCCAAAATTCATATTGTTTGTGCTTGGTGGTTCAAGACTTATTCTGCAACTGTATGTCTTATGTTAACTTTTCTTGAGCCTCTAGTGCTAAGTCCTCTACAAAAGGTAAGACCTACTCAGGTTCCTGATCCAACATGAAAGTTTCGCAGAATTTCATATTTTCCACATTCACTATGGTGTGTAAATGCACACATATGGGGGTAGACTCAATATGTAGGAATTACCTCCCACTTTCTCCAATACTTCAAAAGGGCCATATCTAAGAACCTTGATCTTCTTACCAGGACCCTGTAGTATTTCATTGTTCAAGTGTAACTATACTCAGTCTCCCACTTTGCATGATTTTTCAACCATGTGTTGGTCATTCCTGGCCTTGTATTTTTCCTCTGACTTCTTCAATGCTTCATGTACTTGCAAATAGATCTGCCTAATCTTATCAATGAATTTTTTAGCTCTTAATTATTCATGTGTGGTGTCTTCCCTCACCACCCTCCCCTTGTTGTCTATAAATAACAACTGTAGGTGAAGGTGGAAACTATCTAAAACAAGTTTCAAAAGATGACTTACTAATGGAAGTGTGGACTGCTATGTTATAAGAGTGTTGGATGTAGATCACATTTTCATCACAAGCCTTTGCATGCTTCTAATTGTAACCCCTAAAAATTTATATAAAATTCATGTTGACTACTTCTGTCTGTTCATCTATCTATGGATGGAATGTTGTAGATCTCTTCAACTTAGTGTCCATCTTTTCCCAAAGTGTAGTCCAAAATGTATTGAGAAATCTAGTATCTGTGTCTAAGATGGTGTTCCTTGGTATCCCAAAGTGCACCCAGACCTATTTAAAGAACATGTTTGTTATTTTTTGTCCTTTTATGGTCTTTTTACAAGGCATAAGAATGCACATCTTGTTGAATCTATCAACTACCACAAATAAATAGTTTTTTCCATTCCTAGTGATTGGAAGGCCACCCACAAAATCCATGGAGATGCTCTCCCATGCTCTCGTAAGAACAAGTAAGGGAGGGTATAGACCCTACTTCCTATGATTAGGCTTGCATCCTTTAATAATCCAATCTACACCTTCTTGCATTCTAGGCCAGGAAACACGCCTCTATAAGTTTGCTATTGCCTTCCCTACGCCAAAATGCCCTGCAACTTTAGAGGTGTGTGCCTCTCTAATAAGTTGTGATCTCTCACCTTTAGGAACACAAAGCTTGTCCAACTTGTAGAGTAGCCCATCCCGGGGAGATACTCAACTTTGTTTTTCCCTTCTTCTACATGGAATTGGTCTTGTATTTGTATAATTACCTCCTCCTTGTATGCATCATGGGTAAGAGGTCCCATGTGCATAAGAGTTCCCAAAATTGTAACCTTGGTTGTAGGTGGCCTTGAGAGCATATCCTCTATCTTGTTTGTACTATCCTTCTTCCACTTGATGATTAGATGGAAATTTTGGAACAATATCATCCACTTTAAATGTTTGATTTGTTCTAACTTACTATGGGCCTGCAAATACTGCAACAGTCAATGATCAATGTGAATCATGGCCTCCTTTCCCATTAGATAATGCTTCCACTTCTTAATAGCTTAATCTAAAGAATATAGTTCCTTATCATATGTTGGATATTTCAAGGCTCCTCCATGGAACATTTCAAAATGATAGCATATTGGCCTCCAACCTTGCATCAAAATCGCTCCCATAGCATACCTTCTTTCATTTGTCTCAAATTCGAAAGGTTTCTACATATTAGGCAATGCGAGGAACCATGGTTAGACAAGTGGAGTTATTGATGGTATAAGGAGACTAGGTTTACTCAAGATATGGGAAGAAAAGGGGTCTCTATGATCTTTGTCACTTAGGAAAACATTAGGGAAGTCTCTCAAAAATGGGTAATTATGTAGTGAGAAAATCCCCAACCTAATCACTAGCAATCAATCTTCCCCCCATTTGACTTTGAATTTTTATTCTAGCTCCTTCTTTGACTTAATGTTCTAGGACAAGTCTTCATTTTATTTCATGGACTCTTCAATCATGTACTTCTTTTATTTCTAGAGACCGTGTTGACTCCTTTGATTTTACTTTGGAGGCCTTCTTCATTGGCAAGCTTTTGTACTTGCTTCTTCATTGGATTTGATTTCCTTTATTTAATTTGGTATTCATCTTTGAATTTCTCTTTGAATGTGCAAGGAGTATTTTACTAGGAGTTTTTGCACACACCCTTGTTTATTTTCAAGCATGGGAAGGGAAGGACTTGCCAACAATCTAGGACGTTCATTGCTCCATGATAAATAGCTTTGCTTGATAAGTAGTCCACCCTAAGGATTTAACAAGTACACTTTATGAACCATCACAAGAAAGCTACAACATGACATTGTTTGAGACACTAGGGAGAATTTGGAGGCCTTCGTGATGAAGGGGTCACATAGGGGAGATCAAGAGATCAAATTCGTCAACCTTAGACCAAGGATTCTAACAAGTTTTAATGGAGTGAAATGGATGGATGGATGGACAAAATATGGACCAAGAGAAGGGGGTACAAGTCCTTGCAAGACACTTAAAAGTTATCTAGGTTCAATGGTACATAAGTAAAACAAGGTTCCGTTATGGATCTGCTACCCTCGTCAACTTGAAAGTGTGATATTTCTAGCTATACTCATCAGATGATTAATACATCAACTAGACCATATAAATATATAACACATCATTACAACATTATCATTAACTTGGAATTCACATAGCTTCACAACATTGGCATCTTGTGATCATCACACATCATTGTTCTCTAAAAGGGAAGGCCTAAGAGAAACAAAGATAGGCCTCAAAATTTTGGCTAGCATCATGCTTCAACAGCAAAAAAAATTGTTTGGAAAAAGGTGTTCCCCACAAAGTGTATCACAACAGTACCCATAACTTCATTCATTGCAAATTAACCAAACTTTTCAATTTCTTTATATATCCAGCTCCAAAGTTTCTCAGTAATGATTGTATATGAAGATACCATAAATTGTTTAGGGGAGTGTCATATACTATTAGACTTACTATTGGGGAGTATTTATTGGATAGTCTAATAATTTGAATCCAAATGGGTGATGTTGATGATGTATAAGGAGTCTAATGGTTACAATTATTGGAAGTAATGGCTCTTAAATTTCAAGGAATTTTTATATGATTCTCCTTAGAAATCAACGAAATTGAACTCATAGTTATTCTACGGAAACCTTTTAAAGTGATAGTCTCTAACATGACAAAATTGATTAAAAAAAGGGGGCAGCATGGTGTAATTATACAATTATGCTCACTAGATGTTCAAGTATCTATACCCTCTATTCCAATGGATCTCCAAAGTGTTATAGACAATCATTTAAGGTATTTCGATAAATTCCTAAAGGTCTTCCACTTGCTCAAGATAACAACCATGTGATTACTTGCAATTGGGAAGTGTGCAACCTAACATAAGACCTTACATGTACCAAAATAAACAAAAGAGTGAGATTGAGAATATGGTTCATGAAATGATAGATGTTATCATCATTTAGCCTATACAAATTGATTTTCTACACCAATGGTGATGGTTTATGAAAATGAAGGTTCATAGTGTATGTGTCTAGATTATATAGAGCTCAACCATGTTATAATTAAAGATAAGTTTCTTATTCCTATCATTGATGAACTATTATATGAATTACAAGCAACAATTGTCTCTACCAAGTTTGATTTTAATTCAAAACATGATCAAATCTAAATGATGCAAGAAAACATTCCAAAAATAGCCTTTAGAACACATGAAAGTCATTATGAATTTTTGGTGATGTCATTTGGCCTTACCAATGCACCCTCTACATTTCAAATCTTGACAAATTATATTTTTAAACCCTTCCTCAAGATATTTGTGTTAGTATTTTATATGATATATTAATCTATAGTAGATTTTGCGAAGAGCATGTACAACATATTGGCATGGTCCTAAAACTATTGGAGGAGAAAACAATATATGCCAATCCTTCTAAGTGTGCATTTGGGGTTTAGTGAGTGGAATTTTTGGGTAATGTCATATCTCATGAATGTGTCAAAGTGGGCCCCTAAAAAAAATCTATAATGGAATGGCTAGTTCCCAAAACCTTAAAAAATATTAGAGGATTCTTAGGATTGACAAGCTATTACCACAAGTTCATCAATAAGTATGGTCAATTCATGGACTCAAGAAGTAACCAAAGCTTTTGAAAAAATTAAAAGAGTCTATTTGTTCAACTCATGTATTGGTCATTCTTAACTTCACAAAAACCTTTATTGTGGAATGTGGTGTCTCAAGGAATGGAATTGGTGCAATTTTAATGTAAGAAGGAAGCCCCCTTGCATTTGAAAGTTGCCAACTTAAAGGGAAAAACTTATGAAAAGGAAGTTTTGGCCATGCTTTATCTAATTAAGAAATGACACCCTTACCTGATAGGAAGTCACTCAAGGTACAAGAATAAATCTTGATAGTATTAAGTAGGAACAACAATTATCTTTAGAAGAGAAAACGAAAAAGGGTTACAAAGATTCTAGGTTATGAATCTGAGACTAGATTCAAAAAAGGAAAATAAAATGTGGTGGTAGATGCACTTTGAAGGAAATAAGAAGACATCGAGGGCTTACTTTGTGTTATGTCCATTCTACAATTTGATTGGGTGGAATAAAAAATGATAGAATGGAAGTAGTATTAGAAGGCATGGAAGATAATTCAACGACTACAAGAGGACCCTAGTGCATTAAATAAATTTGTGTGGGATAATTATTCATTATGGCATAAATATTTCCTATATTTATGAAATAATTCCCAACTCAAATAGAGATTAATTTTGTAATTGCACACTTCTCTTATAAGAGGACATTCAAGGTTCTTGAAAATTTACCGCAAGACCAAGAATGTTTTTTTCTAGGAAGGTCTTAAAACTAACATGTCCAAAAGTTTGTGGTAGAATTTTTGGTTTGCGAACAAAATTAGGGAGAAACAATCAAGACATTAGGTATTCTACAACCATTATCCATACTGAGTCAATGTTGTAAAGAGATCAAAATGGATTTTATCACAAGTTTACTGAATTCTGAAAGAAAGAACATCATCATGGCAGTGGTGGATCGACTCACAAGGTATGCTTGTTTTTTCTCTCTTCCTCGTCCTTTTAAAGAAAGTATAGTATTCTTACAAATCATGGGAACAATTTAGAATCTACATTGGATCCCTAAATTATATTATTGTAAGTGATAGAGATCCAATTTTCATTGTTAATATTTGGAAGGAAATAATTTCTTTTTTGGGTACTCAATTAGCTCATAGCTCCTATTGCCATCCTGAATGCAATAGGAAAACTAAGATCATGAATAAATCTCTAGTAGAGTATATTCATTGCTTTTCATCCAATAATCAAACGCAATGGATCAACTAGTTTATCTTGACGTAATGATGGTAAAAAACATCCTTCCATACTTCGCAATAATGTCACCATTTATGGTGCTTTCGAGCTATCATCCTCCATCCATCGCATTATCCTTGAAATAGAAAGTTAAGGTTCAAGCAATGGAGGATGGGATAGAACACCAACAAGAGGTTCTCCAACTATTTAAATGAAACTTGGCTATAGAAGAAAATAGGATAAAACAACAAACATATCAACATTGTAGTGAAAGGAAATTTGAAGTGGGTGATTTGGTCTTTTTTGTTGGAGACATTTACCCACCATGCACACTTAATTTGGTCAATATGCCCTAGTTAAACCATTATCCTAAGTTTATTTGACTTAATTGGCATCAGAGGAGCACTGTATGACATCAGCATGAGCACACCCATGCCTACCTTCAGTCAAGGAGGCCAACTATGCCTTCTCCTTCATTTGGGGAGGCTAATTGGAGCACTCCAAGGGTGATCTGAGTGTCATAAATGCACCTAATTGCTAATTGATGGTTACAATCAGTTAAACAGAGCAGTAAAGGAACCTCCATTCATAAGATTGATTATTTTATTAATATTTAATGAAATGGAGTCAATAGGGGCGCCTCCAACCACCTCTGATGGCCAGTTTGACTTCAGTTAACCTCATCAGGGTTCATTGGAGTTAATGATGTGCTGCCATTTGTTCGTTGGCATACAGTGACATGTGTTTGAGCTATTTCAGATAGACTCAGTCATGTATTGCACTCCGACCTCAGTTAGGACTCAGTTGAGTCAATTAGGGTTTTGATCAGTTGGTTAACTAGTGTGTTTACTGTGGTTTACAGTCAGTTAATCTACACCCACTCATTTAATTCGAATGACCTCCTTGGGAATTCGAATTGTCTTGTCATTCATGCACCTTGCATGACCATTGTATTGTATTATTAATTATTCATTGATTATACAGAGCCGCATTATTCTATTGCAACACTATTTTGCCAATTTTATGCATATTTGTCTGTATTCTTTGTGAGACTGTGTTTTTAGTTCCTAGACCACTGTGACAAATTAATATGGTATCAGAGCTCACGATGGGACGAAGCTTAGATATCTCAAAAACAAGGTTTTTGACAGATCTTGCATGAAAAATTGAGCAAAGCTCAAAAATTCCAATAATGCACCAGAAGCAAAGGCTTACCACTTAATACCCCAAGTTAGCAAATTGGTGATCAAGCTTGTTTGATCAACTATGCTGGGTGTGATGAAAGCCTAAAATGTGTAGGCTGTTCGACCTTACGGTCCCCCTTTTGTTGTGATTTGCAGGTTTTAACAGGTGAAATAATTCGCTCCAGTAGTTTCAGATGGCTTATTCCATAGAACTCTTGACTCCATTCAATTTCCATTCATGGAAAGGAGATATAGAGATCCAACTACGTTCTAGAGGACTCTATAGGATCACTATGGACACTGAAGAAGAGCCTACTTCTGTGACAGACAAATCTAGATTCTTGAACAAGAAATATGAAGCATTCGGATTCTTGTGCCTCTTTGTTTCCCAAGATATTCTTTTCCATCTCTTGGGATTGAATACTCCAAAGGAAATTTGGGACAAATTGGAAACCCTGTATGGAAAGCAGGATGATTTGAGAGAATACCAGCTTGAAAATGAGTTGATGTCTCTCCAACCTTCCAATTTCGAGACCTTGAATTATTTTTTCACAAAGTTCAAGCACATTGTCTTACTGTTGAAGTAGTGTAAGGTGGAGAAAGAGCATGCTCAGGTCATTCTCGCCATTCTCTCCAAACTTGGAGCTAATTATTCGGTGTTTGTATCTACATTCCGTGCAGGGAAGCTCACAACCCCTAGATGGAAGATGCCTTCTCTCAATGCCTTCATTGAGTCCCTAACAAGTGAACATGATGAGCTTGTCTAAATGGGGATCAGCATATCCTCCTGTGATCTGAAGGGTAAAGGAAAGCAGCAGAAGAACCCAAAAACCAAATTCAAAGCTCCTAAGCCTAAAGTTGAAAACTAGCAGCATGAAGAGCCTTCCGGCTCGAAGAAGAAGAAAGGAAAAGGGCATCATGGGAAGGAAAATGTCAAGTGCTCATAGTGCAGGAAGGGCTTCCACCCTGAACATGCCTGCATGAAAAAGAAACTTGATGAAGCTACTTCTCTTCTTGAGAAAAATCACATCAATCTTCTGGAAATCTTTCGAAGGAGAGATCAGCAAGATCAGGAACCACAACATGAAAGAGGTCATGCCCTCATGGCAAGCACTTCGAAGTCCAAAGCACTCTTGATAGATTCTGGAGCTTTGAACCACATGATGGCTGAAAGAGACTCCTTCTCATCTTTGGAGACCGAAAAATCCATCCCCATCCACATGGGAAATGACTCCACAGTCATATACGAAGGACAAGGTACTATAGACCTTGAGCATGGTTATTTTTCCAATGTTCTATATGTACCTTCTCTTGCATCAAACCTCCTAAGTGTTTATCAAATGACACACACGGGAGTGCCCAAGAGAATATCCTTTAGCCCGGATGATGTAGATATCACAAAACTTGCATCCGAAAAACTTGTAGCAAAAGGCCTTGCAAACCATCATGCAAAATCCTATGAGTTCTCCCATTTTGTGGCGGATGTAAATCCCACCGCATTGATGACTCATGGAAATGAAGTTAGTAAACTGTGGCATGAGAGGTTCGACCACCTGAACTTCAAATACTTGCAACAATTACAGAATAATTCTACGGTTGAAGGCCTCCCAATCATCAAAGCTACCACTGGGATTTGCAAAGGCTGTGTTGTTGGAAAGCACCCTGAGCATAAGTTCGATCAGGGGAAGGCAAGCTGAGCATCATGCATCTTAGGACTAATACATTTTGATACCAGTGGTCCCATGTCTATCACATCCATGAATGGATCAAGGTACGTTCTGACTTTCATTGATGACTTTTCCAGATACACATGGGTCTTTTTTATCAAAAAGAAGTCGGAAGTCTTGGAAAAATTCACTGAATTGAAGGCCTTGATTGAGAATGTATCTGGCCAAAAGATCAAGATATTGAGATCTGATAATGGCGGGGAGTATGTCAGTAATGAGCTACTGCATATTTTTTCCCAAAGTGGTATTCAAATCCAACATTCAGTTCCCTACACTCCCCATCAAAATGGTGTAGCGGAGAGGAAGAATCGGTCTCTCAAGGAGATGACCACCTGTATGTTGGAATCTAAGAAGTTGGCTACAAATTTGTGGGTGAAAGCCATGCATGCTGCAGCATATATTCAGAACAGAGTGCCACACTCATCCATGAAAGGAAAGACCCCTTTTGAAACATATTTCGGACACAAGCCAGATCTGTCGAATTTGAGGGTGTTTGGGTCCACTGAATGGGCCCGAATTCCGCCTGATAAAAGGAGGGCTTTGCAACTGCAAAGCATAGAATGTCTATTTAATGGATATCCTAATGAATCTAAAGGTTTTAAGCTGCTGGATATCAAAACAAAATAGATCATCATTGAAAGAAGTGTCAAGTTCGATGAGCCTCTTCAGGAAGTAGAACTAGTGAAGGAGAAAACTGCTGAATTTTCTTCCTATTCTATCGAATATTTGGATGATGTAATTGGGGGTGATGACCCTAATTTGGATCCTTTGATTTCTGATATTAGTGAACGGAAAACATTAGATGCTGAATCAGAACCTAAATTACAAAATAATCTCCCAACTTGGGCCCGACAGACACTCTTCTCCGCAGGTGATGACATTGGAAATCCAGATGATCCAAGAAGAACCCAGTCTGAATTCCAAAGAGCAGGTATTGCACTCTCTTGTCCTGATTATTTGCTATCTGAATATTGTTATTTGATGATAATTTCAAACCCTAAGTCTTAATACCATGCTCGGAAGGATCCGAGATGGCAAGTTGCCATGGATGAAGAGATGAATTCTCTTCAGAAAAAACACTACTTGGGAGCTAGTTTCTCTTCCTCCGGGGAGGAAATTGGTTCAATGCAAGTGGGTGTTTCAGACTAAGGTTGCTGCTGATGGAAGCACTTGCAAATATAAGGAAAGGCTGGTAGCAAAAATTTTCTCCTAGATCCAAGGTGTGGACTACCATGAGACTTTTGCACCAGTTGCAAAAATGGACTCCATCCGCCTAGTTTTGGCAATTTATGCATCTAAGCACTGGGAAGTGCATCATATGGATGTTAAGTCAAACTTTCTACATGGATATCTTCATGAGGAGATATACATGAAGCAACCCAAGGGCTACATTTCTGATCCATCTTTGGTTTGCAAGCTAAAGAAGTCACTATACGGGTTAATACAGGCCCCAAGAGAGTGGTATTCCAAGATGGATGCCTTCCTTCTCTCACAAAACTTCCAAAGGTGTAAATCAGATCCAAATGTGTATATACAACAGTATGATGGTCATTTTATTGTTATTGTTTTATATGTTGATGAATTACTGATTACAAGTAGCACAATTACTTCTATTTCAGTCATCAAAACTGCTCTCCACAATGCATTTGAAATGAGCGATTTGGGGCTCTTGAAGCAATTTCTGGGGCTTGAAATTGAGTAAAATTTTGATGGGATAATGGTCACTCAGTCCAAATACATATCATACCTGTTAGTCAAGTTTAACATGGCTAAATTTAGGGTTGCACCATTCCCTTTCCTTTCATGGATCAGCCTTGAAGAAGGAAAAAGCACACCTCCCATGGACTACACTATTTATCGACAACTAATAGGTAGCTTGCTCCACTTGAATCATTCTCGGCCTGGTATCTGTTATGCCATGAATGCTGTGTCAAGATACATGCAACATCCTCATGAACTTCATTGGAAGGCAGCCAAGAGGATCCTCCAGTATATTCAGGGAACCAGGACCTACAACATTCACTATGCTGCAGACTCCGAGCTAGAGTTGGTTGGTTACACAGATTCCAATTGGGCGGGTGATTCTATTGATCGGAAGTCTACTTCCGGATATGTATTAATGTTTGGTGGTGGCCCCATTTGCTTGTCCAACAAAAAGCAGGCTTCCATAGCATTGTCTTCAGCAGAGGCCGAGTACCGAGGAGCGGTGAATGCTTACATCCAAGCTGTTTGGTTGCAAGGAATTATTTCAGAGTTTGATCTTGGTAGTACTTTATCCACTGTCCTCTTTTGTGACAATCAAAGTGCTATTAATATATCCACAGATCCAATTACCAGGCAGAGGACCAAGCATGTAGAGATACACTTGCACTATATCAGGGAGTTAGTGCATGACAGGACCATCATTCTTCAATACTGCCCGACTGATGAGCAGATTGCAGACATCTTCACCAAGAGATTTTTAGAAAAGAAGTTCACTTACCTCTGTTCACTGTTGGGGTGGAGTTCATTAAGGTGATCCAACTACTTTCAGTGTTCAGCTTGAGCGGGGGGGGGTTTCCCATTGGGTTTTCCCTCTTTTCCTCACTTAGATTTTTTTTGAGCATTGTTTCAGTATTGTACAGGGTGACCTATGGTCTTTATTGCCAGGGCCCTAGCATTTTTATGCACTTTATGTTTTCTACTTCTCCTAAGTATAGCTTAAGGGGAGGTGTTGGAGACATTTACCCACCATGCACTCTTAATTTGGTCAATTTGGCCTAGTTAAACCACTATCCTAAGTTTGTTTGACTTAATTGGCATCAGAGGAGCATTGTATGACATCAGCACGAGCACACCCACACCTACCTTCAGTCAAGGAGGCCAACTAAAGGCTTCTCCTTCATTTGGGGAGGCTAATTGGAGCACTCTAGGGGTGATCTGAGGGTCATAAATGCACCTAATTGCTAACTGATGGTCACAATCAGTTAAATAGAGCAGTGAAGGCACCTCCATTCATTATATTGATTATTTTATTAATATTTAATGAATTGGAGTCAACAGGGGCACCTCCAACCACCTCTGATGGCTAGTTTGACTTCAGTTAACCTCATCGAGGTTCATTGGAGTTAATGATGCACTACCACTTATTGGTTGGCATGCAATGACATGTGTCTGAGCTATTTCAGTTAGACTTAGTCATCTATTGCACTCCGACCTCAGTTAGGACTCAGTTGAGTCAATTAGGGTTTTGATTAGTTGGTTAACTAGTGTGTTTATTGTGGCTTACAGTCAGTTAAGCTACACCCACTCATTCAATTCGAATGAGCTCCTTGGGAATTCGAATTGTCTTGGCATTCATGCACCTTGCATGACCATTGTATTGTATTATTCATTATTCATTGATTATACAGAGCTGCATTATTCTATTGCAACTCCATTTTGCCAATTTTATGCATATTTGTCTGTATTCTTTGTGAGACTGTGTTTTCAGTTCCTAGACCACTGTGACAAATTAATATTTTTGAGGCTACATCCATACAAGTAGATGTCCCTCAAGTAACAAAATAAGGACAATAAATTATCTCCCAATTACTATGGTCCCTATAAGGTGTTGCAAAGGATTGGAAGTATGGATTACAAACCGGAGTTGCCTCTATCTTCACATGTACATCCAATCTTTCACGTTTATTTCCTAACAAAAGTAATTGGCAACAAAATATCAATTAAAACTATTTTACTTGAGATTGATGAAGAATAGAAAATCATACTAGAACTTGAGAAATCCTTGAAACAACTACAAAATTAAGAAATTATTGAGTACTCGATCGATTGGAAGAACTCACTAATAGAAGAGGTGACATGGGAAGATGATTTCTTCATGCATAAACATCCATAGGTAATCAAGTGTTGAGGATGACACTTGTTTGAAGGGCGCTCGCATGTTAAGCCCTATATATTGTTATACATCTCTATTATTATATTAGCATTATTGTGATTGGTTGGCTAGGGTCTATTGTAAATTTACCCTTTGTCTTATATACCAAGGAGACTTAGTTTTATGATCATCTCATCTCATCTTGTGCATCTGATACATTGTAAAAGGAGGTATGAAGAGGCTTCTTATTCATCTTTATTTCATTATCAAGGCGTTGGATTACTTTTTTTTTCTTCTTATTTTTGGAACTTGGTGTGTAACATGCTAACATCAATATGAATAAAATGATGAAATGTTGAATGTATGGAAAATGGTTGAAAGGTAGTGTAGGGTTTAGGAGTAATATTACCTTTAGACTTAGGCAGGGTGAGGAAGATGACTGTGACCCCAAATGATAACATTTATGTGCAAATCACCCTTGTGAAAATGGAAGCCTCAACCAATTCCTTAAAGAAATTGCCCATGGCCACCTAGTTTTCTTTTCATGGTTCTTTATCAATGCATTAATTTATTGATCATATAATGCATTAATTTAAAAAGTTCAAAAGATAATTAAAAATTGTAAATAATATAACACGCAACATGCACACAATCTAGATGCAAGTACTCTTAATACTAGACATTACCATCAACTTAGAAAGAAAAAGTAGCCATTGATTATATCTTAAATGCACGTGTTGAAGCTAATGCAATTTGTCCTTCAATCAATAGTCAAAGTAGCCATTGATAATTTAATGCATGCATGTGTTTGATAATTTGCGTTTTGTACTTCAATCAAAGGTCATAATTGAATCAAATATCTATTGTACGAGATGGCATTTGAGAGTTTATGTATTGTTTGGTTATTGGGAATATTTTTCGGGGTATACTAATTAATGGAAATCTAAGTGTAAATGATCAGAAAAGTTATTTTAGAAACAAACATAGCTTAGAACTAGAAATGGAAATAGAAATACATATAAGCGAAGTGATTTGATACCATGTTTGAAGTGAAAGAGTTGTATCCAATAACAATGTGGTAATTAACTTGTAAACATTAATGTGATGAAATTATTATAAATATGGCAAAGGGGTTGGAGGGTAGATTTAGGATCTAGGGGTAATATTACCTTTAGCATAATGGGAGTGGGGAGGGAGACAAGTGTAGCTTTAGTGTTGGTAATATTTAGGTGTGGATTGCCCTTTTTGAAGACTAAAGAGTCATGGACCATTAATTCTGTAGTGAAGAAGTGGATAGTCATCCAACTTGTCTTTTTTCATTGTTTTTTGTATGAGTAGTTTTGATCCATAGATTCATCTTAACTTTGGATCTAATTCTTATTAAGAAAATCAAACTTCTTGAAGTCCAAACTTTTCCTCAAATTTTTACAATCTAAAAGATATTCACACCTCCAAAAATTTAATCCCACTAAACCCATAATATTTTCAAAGTTAAAAAAAAATTATATTCTTAAATAAAAAGCAATAACAACTGACTTTTAAAAAAAAATAAAAATAAAAAAATAAAAAAATCTTTACACTTTGTAAAACACAATTTTCTTATCGAATTTATGTGTTGTATGCACATTAAGAATGTAATTTCGGTTCTATTTATGAATATAAATATCAGTTCTTTTCTTGAATATAAAATTGCAAAATTATATCACCAAAAGCTAAATGCCAAATAGTACGATTGTTATGAACTCTTTACTTGGGTAGGCCTCCAAAACTTATGTGACTACTTATGTGAAGCACATATTTTCATCGTCCGTCCACGATTGTTATGAACTCTTTACTTGGGTAGGCGATGGCTAAATACTGGACAGACTTTTCCTCGGGAGGGGAGGGAGGGGAGCCTGTCCAGGGCACACCGTCGGATTTCTCATCCAATGGTGTACATTGGACAGGCTCCCCTCCCGAGGGAAAGTCTGTCCAGTATTTAGCCATTCTGGGAATTTGATTACAAGTTGAAGAAGTCCTGGCCGGCACCAGAAGTGGGGACTCAGATCTGTTCGTGTGAGACGGGGTTTACGTTTTCACTCTTCAGCTGGCCGGTGGCCCCTCAAAAGTGGACGATGAAAATATGTACTTCACATAAGTAGTCACATAAGTTTTGGAGGCCTACCCAAGTCTCACACGAACAGATCTGAGTCCCCACTGCCGGTGCCGGCCAGGACTTCTTCAACTTGTAATCAAATTCCCACCTTCAGCACCACTACAGACGACACTGGATGGTCTGGCTGTGGTCCTCTTGATATTATTAATGGTGAACACTGGTCGTCGTCGCGTTATTGATGGACTTGTTCAAACTTCAAGTAACATAAGGGGTCCCTCTAGAATTCAATCTATATACGCTTTGTCGGTGCAAGCGTTTCAGGGATATCAAATTTTGTCATAGAGCTTTCATCATAAGTGAGGCCGTCAGGCTAAGAAACATAGCGGTAATACTATTTTCTTTCATTAACAGGAGGGGGTAAAACTTATTTAACAATCAGAGTCCTAGTTTTTCTGGCAAGTTTGAGAGCTTTAAATATGAAAGGACAGTTCGATGCCTTCCAACCCATAGATTTCTTAAAAATAAAATAAAAATTCCATGGTTTAAATCGAGATAAGCGAAAAGTCCGTTGGTTACATAAGTTTTACCTTAATCCGTTGGTTAAATAAGTTTTGCCTTAACAAAGTACTTCCACAAAACTGGGCCCAGGGATATTTTTTCAATTACATTGATCTTGGATTCAACGGGTTTGGGTTTTTAATATATTTAAATTCTTATCTTTCGTGGTTAACTTATTTTGATGTATTTGTACAAATTAAGTCGTTGTCGAGAGTTCCGTCGATAACATCCAAGTGAAGTGATAGGTTTAGTGTTAAGAATTTTACAATTTTACAGAATTTCTTACCAGAAACGTATTTCTTCAATGTTCTTACCAAAATTCCCCAAAAATGCTTAAAATTAAGTCTTTGAATTATACTGTACGAAGACCGTAGTCTGTCTTACAGATTCCTTCAATGTTCTTCTTACCAAAATCTCCGAAAAGTGCGCAAAGTTCAAAGTTCAGAAGTCTGTTTCACATATTTTTTGCGCTCTTTTCTAATGTATGTGCGCAGCTTAAGATCATTTGATCAATGTATTAAAGATCATTTATCTATATTTTCCGAGGAGGAATTTCACTCAACTCAAAAAACGATTGATGATGATACTTCCATGGCGCAGCTTGTTCCTGATAGCCTTCACCTACCTTTTCATACCACGTATTCATGTGCAAGCTCAGGAGGAACATCCGCATACCACTTTCGTCTTCGACGGATTTAATGGAACGTCCCAATTGATCTTGGAAGAGGAGGCTTCAGTCTCCAAATCCGTGCTGGCTCTTACAAACCACTCGCAGTTCATGGTCGGCCGCGCGCTCTATTCAATTCCCGTGCAGATGAAAAGCAACGAGACGCTTTCCTCATTTAGCACTACCTTCGTTTTCTCCATGGTGCATCCTCCCTCTGCCGCAGCCGGACACGGAATAGCCTTCATCATGATGCCCCACAAAACTCCCATCGGCGCTCTGCCGTCCCAGTATCTGGGCTTGCTTAACCTCACCAGCAACGGGAAGCCATACAATCACTTATTCGCAGTGGAGTTCGATACGATCAACAGTGTGGAATTCTATGACCCCAACGATAACCACGTGGGCGTGGACATCAACAGCCTCATCTCAGTCCAGGCCGAGACCGCAGGGTATTGGAATGGGGAGGACAGCTTCCATGGATTGAGCCTCAAGAGCGGGCGAAACATACAGGCCTGGATCGATTACAATCATCCTCAAAACCGCCTCAACGTTACCATCATGTTTGCCGGCTTGCCCAGACCGCAGAAGCCGCTGATATCTCTGAAAATCAATCTGAGCAACGTTCTGCAAGAGAAGATGTTCGTTGGCTTTTCAGCGACCACGGGGAACTTCATTGAAGACCATTACATTCTTTCGTGGAGCTTCACTACCAAAGGGGCGGCACCGCCCCTTAATTTGTCGCGTCTCCCTTCGTTTGAGAACTTGTATTCCAAACATTCTCCCGGCCCGGGATTCATCGCTGGCGTTACCGTGGCCACACTGGTTCTCTTCTCGTTGGCTGTAGCAGCCCTGTTTTTCATAAGAGCAAAGTATGGAGAAACGATCGAAGAATGGGAGCTCGAATATTGGCCCCATAGACTTACTTACAAGGAGTTGAGCATCGCCACGAGCAAGTTCCGGGACGAAAACGTTTTGGGGCAAGGGGGTTTCGGCAAAGTTTACAAGGGCGTTCTCCCCAGCAGCGGCCAAGAGATCGCAGTGAAATGCATATCGAAGGAGCTTACGGAGGGAATGAAGGGTTTCGTTTCAGAGATCTCGAGCATGGGTCGCCTACAGCACCGGAACCTGGTTCGGCTCCGGGGTTGGTGCCGAAGGCATATGCAATTATTCATTGTTTACGACTACATGCCCAATGGTAGCCTGGAGAAATTTATCTTTGGGAATCCGAAAACATTCCTGCCGTGGCATCGGCGATACGCGATCCTGAAGGGTGTGGCCGCGGGGATGCTGTATCTGCACGAGCAATGGGAGAAAAGGGTTATCCACAGAGACATCAAGTCGAGCAATGTGCTGCTAGATTCGGAGCTCAACGGGCGGCTGGGAGACTTTGGCCTCGCTCGGCTGTATGATCACAGCGAGAATCCGCAGACGACTCATGTGGTAGGAACGTTGGGGTACATAGCGCCGGAGCTCATACACACAGGGAAGGCCACGCCGAGCTCGGACGTGTTCAGCTTCGGGGTTCTGCTGTTGGAAGTGGCTTGTGGGAGGAGGCCCGTGGATCCTGGGCTGGACGCCGAGCAGATGATTTTGGTGGCGTGGATGTGGAAGCTGTACACGCAGGGGAGGCTGCTGGCGGCAACGGATCCAGATTTGGTGAAGGACGGATATGATGTGTGCGAGATGGAGAAGGTGCTGAAGTTAGGGTTGTTGTGTTCTCACCCAGAGCCGGAGAGCAGGCTGGGCATTCGCAATGTTTGCCAAATACTGGAAGGCGAAGCTCCTCTTCCTGATATCGGTGGGGCTTCTTTTAACCTGAGTATCGTAGCTGGTCGTTATCCCAGTGGCATCTTTAGATATTCAGGTGAAACATCGAGCAGAAGTAGGTCAGAAGAAGTTCTGAGTTCGACTTAATAGGTGTGATCAGCAGGAAGCTTTTGCAGGGGTGTAAGGTTCACCGGGCTAGACTGAATTTTATCCGCCGCCCGTGCAGACCTTGTGACTCCGTGAGACCCGGGCGTTGGAAGGAGTAGTCTAACGCTTCACGATTTAGCCCGACCTTAGACTAATCCATTAACCCTTTCGTCATTATTTTTGGCAACTTCGGCAAGCCGTCCAGAAATTTTAAGACGGTAAACTCTTAGGATGGCATCCGAGGCGGTCCAGAAATTTTAAGACGTTTGAATGGAAATTTCAGGGGATCTGAGTTTTCTGAGCAGACCTGGACAATCTTTTTTACAGTTGCTTCTTGTCATTATGTTCTATGTTATGATTCTTATTTGTATGTTGTTCTATGTGATGATTCTTGTATGTTGTGGACTGAAGCAACACATCCTATAATGTTGGACATTTTGTAAAAAAACATAAAACATAAACCCAACCCATCTAAACAATCGGTGGACCGGTATAGAAGTTTAACATAAATCTATTAATGTTTGAATATTATTTTATTACAGAAACCCCTGTCAGTATCCAGGCCAAAACATGAATGTGAAGGTAGAATATTATTTTATTACAGAATCCCCTGTGAGTATCCAGGCCAAAACATGAATGTGAAGGTAGACGAAAGTAGTAAATACTCAGTCGCTGCATAGGTATAGAAGTTTAACATAAATCTATTAATGTTTGAATATTATTTTATTACAGAATCCCCTGTGAGTATCCAGGCCAAAACATGACTGTGAAGGTAGACGAAAGTAGTAAATACTCAAGTCGCTGCATAGGTATAGAAGTTTAACATAAAATCTATTAATGTTTGAATATTATTTTATTACAGAATCTCCTGTCAGTATGGAGGCCAAAACATGACTGTGAAGGTAGACAAACGTAGTAAATACTCAGACTATCTTACTGTCCAGTTTTTGTATCAAGGATGCCAAAGAGTCATTACTGCTATTGAGGTTGATCATGTTAGTACCTTGCACGTCACTCTGTAGTTCAGTTCTGAAATTAAAAGAATTGTGAGTACCTTGCACGTCACTCTGTAGTTCGGTTCTGAAATTAAAAGAATTGATTGAACAATAGATTATATTAAGCTAATTAAAAAAAAGTCAAGTCATGGTAGTTAGTTTTATGAAGAATATGGTAGTTAGTTTTATGAAGAATAAGTGTGAGTATGGACATTGGAAATGTTGAAACAAAGTTTCTACTCAAATGGTATTCCACTCATCGTTTCTTCCATTAAAATGCTCAATGGTGTGGCAACTTCATTTCTTCCACTCAGAGGGTTTCTTCCATTTAGCTATTTTCATAGCATAATGGATGATTATTAACAGGTCTTGAAATATACTTGTACAATACCAAACTATGGACTTGATTTTTTTTAGAGAGTTGGACATGGTTTCTAGGAGAAGACCATACAAACCTTTTGGCACTTATGTTTTGTTCAAGCGAGGATGCAACTTGAATATCCAATTATGAGACGCTTTTCAAGATATTTCATTGGACAATGCAAAGTCAAGAATAAACTCGCGTGGGATAAGCGTTCACCAAATCGCCCCGTTTTTCCGACCGATTTTTTATTGAAATCAGTCCAATGTTTGCTGTGAAATTGTTTTTTTCATTATTTTGGATTTCTACAAATTTATTTTATTAGCTCTTTCTATACTAAATCGGGCATTTTAAAACTACCCAAATGATTAAAATTACGATTTAATTCTTCAAAAGTATGATTTACACCAAAATTGATCTGCCGGATTCCGGCGAGTCGGGGGCGATTTGGTGAACGCTTATCCTGCTCCGAATAAACTTCTGATACGATTGAATAGGACTACTTTTCAGAGCACATAGGATATGGTTATATTTTAAAGGCGTGCGTGTCATATATAAGTGGGAAATAATTGCTAAGCCTGATTCAGAATCCTCAAAATCCTCTTCAGAAATAGGGATTTTACTGTTAGTATTATTATTGGTTACTTTCTTTCCATTAAACTTCAGTCTACATGGGTCTATATTTCTTATCTTTTGTTGGTACACATTTATGACTGCAAATCACTATTGGTATATTGCTATGGTATGACATAGTGAAGTTGCTATGGAATTTTACTAAAAGAATAATTGCAAAAATTTAGATTTTTTCTTCATGGGAATGTTGTTTTTTTCTTAGACATCAAGCTTGATCAACTATTGTACAACATGTTTGTAAATTAGTAAAAGGAATTCAAAGAAATAGCTTCTTTCATAAATACATTATGCAAAATTTAGGATATTCAATATTGTAATCTTAAAGGGCATATCAGTGGATTTGTCACTCTAGTGACCATCCATAAAAAAGAATGCAGTTTTGGATTACAACCAATTCTTGAGAATGAAATTGTTGATCACCCAATTCTGCACATAAATTGACAAAAATATGCATGCAAACTGTAGCAAAACTTATTCATCTCTCAATATTGAAAGGACATTATTTTCAAGGGAGAAAATGGTGTAGCAAAATATATTATGTGGTAGGTAACAACTAGCAGATTAGTATGACATAATGGTTAATGGAAGATTGGGTATTAGCAAAGCCCTTGATTTCATGGAAGAAGTAGGATAGGTGGGTGTGAAATTAATCAAACCACTTCCAACGAGTTCAACATTCTATCTATTTTTTGAAAAAAAATGCATAAATTAAGGTAGAGATGTAGCATCTAAAAGGTGATAAAAAAAACTAGTAGAGATGGAGAGAGGGAGGGGAAAAAATGTTGCCAATAAGATGAGCTTCATCATGAGCCCTAGGGGATGTTGTAATTGATGGAAGGCTAGTGATGCATAGACCATTGGATTCGCCACATTTTTGCAAAATCAATTTCTTCTTTATTGTAAATTCTCCCTATGGCTAAAATCTCTTATAAATCACAATAAGTAAATGGAAATTTGAATTTTTTCTTAAAATACCTAGTTATTTGTTTAAAGTAAGTTTAAATTTATTGCCTATTAGAGGTTCCCAGTCATTTCAATTGTTGGTTATAGGTGGGTACGATGGGAGTTGGGTGTGGCCTAGAAGAAATGTACTGCCCCCAATCTCAAGGTCGGGCTATGTATATGAATATGGAGCTCATATCACAAAAACAGCGCAATAAGGCTGTAGTCCTAGCAAAACTGGGAACTGGACTAACACTTATGTCAATTAATTGTCTCGATCCACAATGGTCTCCAATTGTTTTAGACAAAGCATCTAGAGTTTCATATCAGTGAGATGCTTCTATATGTATTTTCTCAAATAAATATATCTAGATATAGTATTTGTAAATCAAAATACTAGACTGATAGAAGGCTTTACCTGCCAACAAGTTTGAATTTTTTTAAGACAATAAGAATATTATTTTATTGACTTAACTTTGAAAAAAATCATGTTAGTCAACATCCACAGGATCACCAGTCCTTCCAACGGGACGAGTTTTGCAATGAATAGGATTTAGTTTTGAAGATTGTAATTTCAACAATGCTATTATTGAAGATTGTAACCGCAGTAGTTATTATTTTGATTTAAAAGGACACGGGATGTCGAACCTAGTAATAGAGGAAGCACTCGGTCAAGAAATAGGCATGAAGCAAACTGGATGGGGAGTAGTTTCTTTTTAAATTGGTCTTCAAAACTGTTAAAAAAATAGAGGAAGCGAAAATGGGTCACGAGTGGCAACAACAAATCCCCTCTCGTTTCTTCGCGAAGGAGCGGTTGTATATCTCTGAATCAAAAAAGGGAGCAAGCAATGGGAGCAGATGAGAGTAAGCACGAGCTGCAGCACTAGAGTATGGCGGCTTGGAATAGGTGAGGGGCTCGAGGGACCAACCCGCCACCCTAAGTTAATGATGCAACAAGGCAACGTTTCAAGCAGAGAGTCAACACCCTTGGGGACCACTTTGAGGTACCGTGTTCTAATAAGAATTCATCGGAGGGGATGATGGGCATGTTAGCAGAGTAGTCTAACGTCGGGCGAAATCGTGAGAAAACCCTCCAAAATTTTGAATGTAGGGTACATGCCACAGTCAATACATTTGGATTATTATGTCTTGTTGAATGTAGGTCACATGGCACAGTTAAAGCCTCTAGAACTTATGTTACTCTGTAATGCATTTAATTATTGATATTTTAGAATTTTTAAATGAGAAGTTAGAATTCTGCCAAACATCTCAATTTGGATAGCCTCTTTATTTATGGTGATTCAAAAGTCATCATAGATTGGGCTTCTTGCCAATGTTGCATCAATATTATTCATCTCTCTACTTGGTTGGATCAAACTAGAATTACATCTCCTTCACTCATGTATACGGAGATCATAATCATCTTGTTGACTCTTTGTCCAAGGTAGTTTTGCTAGTGGAGGTTGGTTTTATCTTCTTTGAGTTTTGGGAAGATGATGAGATGATCTCCGAAGGGATCCTTCATATTTTCTTTGCTTAGATGTTTTTATGGGGGTGTTTCCCTTCTCATTTGTCTATCTTGACCTCTTTTTTGGGATTTTTGTCTTTTGAGCTCCATTCTTTGGGTGGAGACATTTGTCTATACTATTTGTCTCTTTGTTTGGCATTTGGTGTTATCAAAGATTCCCAACTCATCTGGATCTTTTTGTGCCTTGTCAATTTTTACTTATGCTATTAATATCATGGTATAGTTTTTTGCCTTGAAAAAAAAGATGCGAAGTTAAGTTTATAATTTTTTGAATGTAAAATTTTAAAATTGAATATTTAGTTTTCTGTAAGCTAGTAATCACATTATACTACAAAAATAATGTTACAAAAAAGTAGTGGTTATGGACTTCCATTATCAAGAAAACAACCCAAAGAGTCACTATGCAGGCCTCCCCATAGGGGGAAAACAACTTGTTAGCATATATAGTTTTATATGACAAAGACTGATGGCGAAAATTATCCACATAAGTATAAAAACTCAAGATATAAACCCTAAACCTGGTTGTAGCAACTAGACTGATATTGTAAACAAAAAGAACATCAGTAGAGTGCTCAAAGAACTAATTATTATGTAGAGCAGAACCCGGTTGCAATGTGGTGGTGTTGGGCTAGATCCCAGTCTTGTCATCTTCTTGTTTGTTACACTTGTCAACACTAATGCCCGATGTGTTGGAAATATTAATTACTTGCAGATCCGTATCTGAGCCCAGCCGACTTTGTCAGAGTCAGTATCAGTCAAGATCTTGTCAGTCAGCCTGACAAGAGTGAAGACTCCACTATTCGGCAATGTAAACCAGTCGAATTAATTTATGAAGCTAAGTTGTTAGGTAGATAGTTATTACAGCCTTTAATGGTGAGTTAGTCGATTCATGTAGAAGCAATTTTTCAGGTTTCCTATAAATAGTACAAGAAGATTGTAAATCAAGTTAGACAGTAGAGAGAACTCTAGGTGAGAAAAGAGAGAAAGAGAAGTTGAAGCTCAAGCTTCTGTGTATGTGATACTGTCGAAGAGCTGAAGCTCTATAAAAGGATCAGTCGGTGAGCCGACAAGTTTGGATCGACAAGTTTGTATTACCTTTGTTATTTCTGCACAAGTTATATATAAGAAATAGTTTATGGTTGAATGCATGCTTATTTGTCCACACATTCTTTCTAGATTTACTTGTGTAAATGTCTTTTACAATTACGGTTGAGTGAAAGAACAAGAATCCTTAAATTTCTCATCCCTGAAAGTTCCAAGTTTTACGGCACATTGGTCGACTCAAGTCTTCCTACATATTTGGGTATATGTTTTTATAAGTTATATTGAATTGTTAATGTGTCGATTTTTACTTCATCTTATTCACAGGTGAAAAACATTTATCATTTCTTAAGTCTTTTAGACTAAGAAACATACTTTGTATATTTCAACTAAAACCAAATTAGAGCAAGTGAGTCCAAGTAAATTGGTCAAGTAAAACTAACAAGTCGTTGAAGTGATCAACCAACTAGTGGTCAAAGAGGTCAGCCGACTTGTGGTCGAAGTGAAGTAACTGACTAGTGGTCGAAGAGGTCAATCGACTAGTGGTTGAAGTGAAGTTACCAACAAGTGGTTGAAGTAACTGTCGGTAGAACCGACAAGTAAGAACTTGTCGAAGTAAATTGGTCAGGTCTAAAAGTCCGACCAAATTTGACAAATTTTTCTAGTCGAGAGTTAGGCAAGTTTCACCCGACAAGTAAAAGAAAAAGAAAAAGAGGTCGGCGTGAAAAATTGAATTTTTATTAACCGAGACGTAAAATCAAGTTTAGTCGGCTTGGTTTCAGCTAACTGGTATCAGAGAAAGGTTTAAGAAAAAAATCTTGTCTTAAAAAGTGGAAAAGTAATTTTCTAAGGAAGTTAATTAAAAATTAAAAATGGCTTCCACTTCTGGTTCATTGCAAACTCCAATTTTTACAGGAAAGAATTATGAATATTGGTCTCTAACAATGAAAGCTTTGTTCAGAGGTCAAGATGTCTGGGAGATAGTCCAACATGGTCATGTAGAACCAACAAACATGACAGCATATAACAATCTCACACAAGCTGAAAAAGATGTCTTGAGGGAACATAGGAAGAAAGATGGAAAAGATTTGTTTTACATACATCAAGCCATGCATGAAATCATACTCCCAAGAGTAGTAACAAAAATTAATGCTAAGAAAGCATGGGATACATTGGAGACCACCTATCAAGGTTTGGATAAGGTAAGGACATCCAAGCTACAGATTCTGAGAAGAGATTTTGAATCTCTGTCCATGAAAGATTCGAAGACTGTAAACACATTCTACACTAGAGTTGTTGGTTTGATAAACCAACTGAGATCTCATGGAGAAGCCATAGAATACCAAAGGGTGGTTGAAAAAATTCTCAAAATTCTTCGTCCAAGATTTGAAAACTTGGTTGTGACCTTGGAAGAACACACAGACATATCGACGTTTACTATGGATGAGCTGCAAGCTTCACTCATCAATCATGAACATAGACTCAACAAAACACAAACATCATTGGAAGGTGCATTTGTAGCACAGTCACCCATAAGTTGTGGTAGATGCAGGGCGAGAAACAACTTTAGAGGAAGAGGAAGAAGTTCTTCCAGAGGAGGACGAGGTAGAAGTCCTGCAAATGTCGGTGGTAGAGGAGAAAATCAAAACCCAAGTCAGCCACGTGGCTAGAGGTTTGATAAATAAAAAATCCAATGTCATTATTGTAAGAAATTTGGTCATTATGCATATGAGTGCAGGAATAAACAATATGACCAAGGAAGGCAAATCCCAATTCAGTCGACCAGCACCAACACTTCGACAAGTGCAATGTTAATGGCATCGACATCTCCAATTGAATGCAATGCTATTCAAGAAATTCCACATGACATATGGTACTTAGATTCAGGATGCAACAATCACATGACTGGTAATCTAAATTTGTTTTCTAGTCTAGACAATTCAGTTCAAACTGATGTTACACTTGGAAACAATGTCCAAGTTACTGTTTTAGGAAAAGGCACTATTGATTTTTCTAACCATACAGGGAGAGAGTAAGTATATCCCCGATGTCTATAATGTCGAAGGCATGAAACATAATTTTTTAAGCATTGGACAGTTGATAAAAAAGGGCTACAGAGTCTATATGGAAGATGATCACTATGTGATTAAAGACAAGCGTCTATATGGAAGATGATCACTATGTGATTAAAGACAAGCGTCCAAGCGACTAGCTGATAGCAAAAGTTCCAATGACAAGAAATCGCTTGTTTTCGTTGAGAATAGTTCCCGACATGAAAGGGAAGAAAAATACAGGATCTACATTCAAGGTAGAAAGTAAAGAAACAATCGAGCCCCTCGACAAGAAATAAAATGGAAGTGCTAATTTGCAGGCTGCATTTCAAACAGAAGTTTAGGATGAATCATGGTTATGGAATTTTAGATTTGGACATCTAATTTTGGTGGGCTGAAGCTACTGCACACAAAAAATATGGTAAAAGATTTACCATTGATTGACAGACCAGAAAGAGTTTGTGAAGGATGCATTTTTGGCAAGCAGCACAGAGAGACTTTTCCAGTCGGAAAGTCATATAGAGCACGCACACCACTTGAAATTGTGCACTCCAATATTTGTGGTCCAATGCAGTCATCATCCATTGGTGGCTACAAATATTTTCTAACTTTTATTGATGACTACTAAAGAAAAACATGGGTATATTTTCTGAAACATAAATATGATGCATTTAGCTATTTTCAATAGTTCAAGGCACTCGTGGAGAACCAGAGTGGACACCGCATCAAGATCTTAAGGACCGACAGAGGAGGTGAATATGTTTCAAATGAATTTATAAATTTTTGCAAGACCCATGGCATACAAAAGCAATTCACTGCACGTTATACACCTCAGTAAAATGGTATTGCTGAAAGAAACCACAGAACCATCATGGAGATGGCACGCAACATGTTGGAAGGCAAGCATTTTCCAAATGAATATTGGGGTGAAGCAGTCGTAATTGTTGTATACATTATGAACCGGTGTTTGACAAAGGGTGTGAAGAACAAAGTTCCCCAAGAAACATGGACATGTATGAATCATAGTGTTTCTCTTTTAAAATTTTTTGGTTGTGTTGCATATGCTTATGTTCCAGATGAGCTAAGAAGGAAGCCATACAAGAAGGGAAATAAATGTATTTTTGTAGGTTATTAAAAAGACACAAAAGAATACAAGTTGTATGATCATGTCACAAGGAAAGTGATAATCAATCGAGATGTTCAATTTGTCGAGAATGAATCATGGGATGGAACTGTCGACATAAATGCCAAGATTGTGTCGAATGTCGACAATGATGATATGGAAGAGGAAGTGGTTCAAACACCACATGTAAGTCAATCGGTCGCAGCACTGTTGGCTCCCATGACACCTTGACATGGTTCAACACAAGGACCATTGACACAAGTTCCATCTCAAGCTACACCATCAAGTACACCAAGAGGACAACAGACTCCATCAAGCATTTCATCAAGGTCGACATCGACAGAATCGGTGAAGACAAGAAGTCCACGTGAGATACATGAAGCTGGTACACCAAATTCATTATCTCTCTTTGCATTATTTTCTCTTATATATGATCCACTACCATTTGAAGAAGTTGTCGAAGAAGAAGTGTGGGCACAAGCCATGGATGAAGAAATAGAATGCATTGAGAAAAACCAGACTTGGGAACTGGTTGATGTACCAAAAGACAAAGATGTAATCAGTGTCAAATGGATTTACAAGACAAAGCAAGATGCTAGTGGGAATGTGCAGAAGCACAAAGCAATAATGGTAGCAAGAGGGTTCACACAGCAACCTAACATAGAATTCAATTAAACGTTTGCACCTGTTGCATGCATGGATACAGTCAGAATAGTCTTGGCCATTGCTGCACAAAACAAATGGCATGTTTATCAAATGGATGTCAAGTCGACATTCTTAAATGGATTTCTAGAAGAGGAAGTATATGTGGAACAACCACAAGTGTATGAAGTTCCAGGTCAAGAGCATAAAGTGTATAGGCAGAAAAAGGCAATCTATGGTTTGAAGCAAGCCCCTAGAGCTTGGTACAGTCAGATTGATTCCTATCTCATTGAAAATGGATTTCACAGAAGTGAAAGTGAACCGACATTGTACACCAAATTTGATGAGCAAGGTAAGATGTTAATTGTATGCTTGTATGTAGATGATTTAATATTTAATGGTGATTTTGGCATAGCATATTTTAAAGCAGTCATGGAAAGTGAATTTGAAATGACTGATCTGGGGCTTATGAAGTTTTTTCTGAGCATTGAAGTTCAACAGTCTGCTGTGTAAATATGCAAGTGAAGTTTTAAAAATATTTAACATGTATAATTGCAATACAGCCCCAACACCAGTAATAATAGGTTTAAAATCGAGCAAGGATGATGAAGGATCGACTGTAGATCCTATGCTGTTTAAAAGGCTTGTTGGCAGCCTTATGTACTTGATAGTGACAAGACCAGACATCATGTATGGAGTAAGTTTGATCTCAAAGTTCATGGAGTCACCAAAAGACTCTCATTGGAAAATAGGTAAAAGAATTCCAAGGTATGTAAGTGGAACAAAAGACCTTGGCGTTATGTATTCAACCTCAGAAAATTTTAAACTCATTGGCTACACTAACAGTGACAATGGAGGCAGCATAGATGATATGAAGAGCACATCTGGGTACACATTTCATTTTGGTACAGGTGTTGTTTCATGGGATTCAAAGAAACAACCCATAGTAACTCTGTCTTCAAGAAAAGCGGAGTATGTTGCAGTGACAAGTGATTCATGTCAAACTGTCTGGATGAGGAGAGCGTTAAAAGACTTGTCACAGAACCATCAAGAATCGACAACCATCTTCTGTGACAACAATTCAGCCATAGCATTATCAAAGAATCATGTGTTCCACAAGAGAACCAAGCACATCGACACAAGGTTTCATTTCATAAGAGAGTTGGTGAACAACAAAGAAATTTGTTTGGAATTTTGCAGGTCTTAAGATCAACTTGCAGACATCTTTACAGAACCATTGGAAAAGGACACATTCCAGTATTTGCGTAGTTATCTTGGAATGACAGGTTCTACACAGTGAACTATGTCATGCACAGAGAAAGTCTAAGCTCCGAAACATTTTGTAAATTTTGTCTTAAAAAAAATCCCCATTTGCTCATAATTAAGGGGGAGTGTTGGAAATATTAATTACTTGCGGATCCGTATCTGAGCCCAGCTGATTCTGTCATAGTCAGTATCAGTCAAGATCTTGTCAGTCAATCTGCGAAGAGTGAAGACTCCACAATTCAACAATGTAAACCAATTGAATTAATTTATGAAGCTAAGTTGTTAGGTAGATATTTATTACAGTCTTTAATGGTGAGTCAGTTGATTCACATAGAAGCAATTTTTTAGGTTTCCTATAAATAGTAGAAGAAGATTGTAAATCAAGTTAGACAGTAGAGAGAATTATGGGTGAAAAAAGAGAGAAAGAGAAGTTGAAGCTCAAGCTTCTATGTATGTGATACTATCGAAGAGCCGAAGCTCTTTAAAAGGATCAGTCAATGAGCTGACAAGTTTGGATCGACAAGTTTGTATTACCTTTGTTATTTCCGCACAAGCTATATATAAGAAATAGTTTATGGTTGAATGCATGTTTATTTGGCCGAACATTCTTTCTAGATTTACTTACGTAAACATCTTTTACAATTACGGTTGAGTGAAAGAACAAGAATCCTTAAATTTCTCATCCATGAAAGTTCCAGGTTTTACGACACATTGGTCGACTCAAGTCTTCCTACATATTTGGGTATATGTTTTTATAAGTTATGTTGAATTGTTAATGTGTCGATTTTTACTTCATATTACTCACAAGTGAAAAACATTTATAATTTCTTAAGTCTTTTCGACTAAGAAACATACTTTGTATATTTCGACTAAAACCAAATAAGAGCAAGTGAGTCCAAGTAAATCGGTTGAGTAAAACCGACAAGTGGTTGAAGTGATCAGCCGACTATTGGTCAAAGTGGTCAGCCAACTTGTGGTCAAAGTGAAGTAACCGACTAGTGGTCGAAGAGGTCAACTGACTAGTGGTCGAAGAGGTGAACCGACTAGTGGTCGAAGTGAAGTTACCGACAAGTGGTCGAAGTAACTGTCGGTAGAACCGACAAGTAAGAAATTGTCAAAGTAAATTAGTCAGGTCTAAAAGGCCGACCACATTTGATAAATTTGTCTAGTTGGGAGTTAGACAAGTTTCACCCAACAAGTAAAAGAAAAAGAAAAAGTGGTCGACGTGAAAAATTGAATTTTTATTAACTGAGCGGTAAACTCAAGTTTAGTTGGCCTGGTTTCGGCTAACACGGTTCAAAGGGATTGGTGTCGGTTTTCTTTTTCATCATTTCCATGTGTTAGTGTTCCTGTTCCACCAGAGGTTTCTCTCCATCCTCCATTGGAACTCCATCTTTCTAATCAAATATTTTGTGCATGCTACCATACGATGCGATGGTCATCAAGAGTGGCGAAGGAAGACGGTGCATAACCACTATCCCCCCACACCAGTCAATAATTTCCTAGACCTGGTGCCTTACATAGTTGAGGTTGTTGCAAATGAGGAGAAGAGCATTGGTGACCCTCTCAAGCTACGCAGGAAGGTTCAAATTGGTATTGTGTTCACTCAGCTGGTTGGTGTTACCTCCTCGGCAACCTCTACAACCACTGCGCACCATGGCATAAACTGTCACGATGAATGTTTTTGCAAGTTGCTTTGTCTGCTGTAAAGGAGCACTCCAATGGTTACTGCAATCGATAGAAGAGAGCCACATATACAAAATGAGAGAGATAATGAGGGTTCCTGTCCTCCCAAGCCTCAATAAATGGAGGATAGAAAGCACAAGGTGTGGATTAACTTGAACCTTCATTGCGTTCACATCAAGGTGATTTACGAGGCATCACATCAAAGGTTGGATCGCTTGGCATATGCTTAGCCACTCCACCATCCATCGTCATTTGTTGAATGCGTGGCACCCTACCATCGCCATCAATATGCATTGATTTTCTATCAATCACCCAATCCGAGGAANAAGAATTCGTTCATTATATTATCAGCCAAATAGAAAATTACATCCTGAATCCATCAGACTGGGTCGGAACCTCAGCCTCTACCTAGCCCTTCCCACAAAGACCTTGACCAAAAATTCATCCATAAAACCCTTATAGTAGCAATATCCATAGGACTGAGATGCAAAAAGATTATGAAAAAACATGACATTGATATCTAACAATTTCAACAAGACCTTATGAACTATTGTAGGACGACACCTACTAACTACTAAAAGTAGGTTTACATCCAATCGGAAAGTGCATGCATGCCAATGTTGATCCACAACATACCTTAGAGCCGTCGAACTTGACTACTTCAAAGCAGGACATAAGGAAGATCCGAAATTCCACCCCGACGTGATCCCTCCTCCGAGGATTTCAGAATCGTCACCATAGGAAGAGCTGGAGGAACCAATACCCCAAGCCTCTTCAGGAGGATTTCCACCTTAATGTTTAGCTGGTTGATATCTGCAGTTATTGCTGCTCTCCATTGGTCGATTCGCCCAACTGCTTCATCCATTGCTTCCTTGTCCCATGCTTCCCGTCCAATGAGTTTTTTCATGACCCATAATAGTGTCATTGTCTTCTCGTATAGACTAGACCTACCATTCCTCTTTTCATGATATTTTTTTCTGTTAATATTTTGTTTCTCATCACCAGCAAACTGAAAATAGTGATCTTGCGGCCACAACTTATTTTTCCACAGATTTCCACATTTTTTGTCTGTAGGTTGGATCTCAGATCCAATCAAGATATCGAAAGCTTCTTTTGTTGTGAAAAAACCGTTTTGGTTATAGCCCCATCAGATCTTGTTGCTCCCTGGATGATTTCTTATCCATCGTGTGTCCAAGGTTTCCTCCAGTATTTCCACCTCCTCCCATGTTCCTAAGCATTCCCACCATTCCTTGTCTGCCCATATTCGGAAGTCCTGATCATCGATCCGATTTTTCCATATGTTGCTTAACAATACAAATCCTTGGGAGATACAAGCTTCCTTTGTCCATTGAAAGTCCCCACAACGCACGAGAGGGGGTAATTGTTGTTAGGAATCTTCGCAAACAAGGGATGTCTGGCCATTCCTAACTTCTCACAATATACGGTCTTGAACCAAACTTTTCCCCCACCAATCTGTTCACCATATATTGGATCTCGAGATATCTTCTAAGAAATAGATGAGTTCTTTTCTCTCCCACCCCTCCGCATATTTGATATGCCAAACTTCTGCGCATGGTTCTTTGTCATGGACCACCCATCTCCACCATAACTTGGAACTGCTCACCAAACTAGATTTTTTATGTGTGAGAATTGATTCATAGAAGGATCTAGGAGCCAAGGAGATTCTCACAATTCGATATTACACACAAAATATGCACAAAACAACAGAAAGAGCGAAAATAGCATACAATAATGTAGTTAATAACTAAGTTTATTATGATTGTCCAACATGTAAATATGTCTAGAAAATGTTATATTACAATAGGGATAAATCGTGAGGCCTTGGAGGCCATCTGGATGGATACAAGTGTCAAATAGTGATTTGACCCTCAAACCCCCCTAGGTGGACCAATCATCTTCCTAACCATCCAAAACGGTCACGAATGCAAGTGTGAACATGGGTGAGGCAAGCTGGATCATAAATGAAGGCATTCTAGGCATGAGTGGGCACATGGGTTTCTGGGAGTGGTTCTAGGAGGCAATAAATGCTCAAGGAAGGAAGAAAACCACCACAAACATGCACTAGCACCTAAGGTCAAACATATACCTGAATAGGGGGATGGGGTAGCACACAAAGACAAACATGTCATCAATGAGGGTTCCTGGGTTTTCAAAATGATCAAGGTGGAGTGCCTCAACTGTCAGAATGATCAAGGTGGAGCGCCTCAACTATCAGTAAATGATCAATTAATAGCCTAAGTCTGGACCATAGAATATATCATGAAGGCTAATGAAATATGTCCTAGGTGAATGATCATGGTACTAAGGTGGGTTATTTCTCTGACCTCCCTTAAGATTAAATTAGTACAAATTATACCAAAATATTATTGAGGCCTTGGAAACTAAGGCTCAAGTCACCTCATACAACAAAATTTTTATTTGTCCATAAAAACCAAGGTAAGGAGGAAAACCACATGGGAACAAAGCCTCCCCTAAAAAATGGGCATGGAGACAAAATATGAAATTGAATATCAGCCATCACCATGTGTCACCCACTCCAATAAGGGATCTCCGATAGTTGAATGCCTTCTCTATGAAGCTCTTGGTGAAAATGTCAGCAGTTTTCTCTGCAGATGGGCAATACTACAAGGCTATCACCTGATCATGCACCAAGCTCCGGATTTAGTGCATGTGTATTTAAATGTGTTTGGTCCTTTGTAGTTTCACTGGATCAGTGGAAATCTTGATTTCACTTTGATTATCACACCAAATGACTGTGGGTGAATCAAATGCAAATCCAAGTTCTCAAAGAATACCTTGCAACCACACACGTTGTGTATTTGTGTTCACTGCTCCTATGTACTCGGCCTCAGTTGAAGAGAGGGATATGGTGTGTTGTTTCTTGCTCGAAAAGCATATGGGACCATGTGAAAGCATGAAGACATAACCTGAAGTGGAATTTCTATCAATGCGATCTCCAACCCAATCGGAACCACAAATCCAACTAGTTCTAGTGGAGAACCAGTAGCATACTGTACCCCAAAGTGTCTGGTTCCTTGCACATAATACATGATATTCTTGGCATCCTTCCAATGGATCTCATGAGGTGGCTGCATATATCTAACAAAAACACCTGCAACATATGCCAAATCATATTGGTAGTGTGTAAGATACAACAGACTCCAACTAGTTTTTTGTACAACGATCTCTCCACGAATGGAATGCACCAAATTCACCTAGTTTTATTCCTAAAAGGAATGGGAACTTGGATGACTTACATTCAACCATTTTAAACTTCAATAACAGGTATGCAACATACTTTTGTTGGTTGACCTTGATCCCTACTTCATATTTCTCAATCTCTAATCCAAGAAATTTCCTCAACAATCCAAGGCCAGCCATGGAGAATTCACTGTGCAAAGAAGACTTAATCGATCCAATTTATTTAGTCCAGCTACCTGTAATCAAAATATCATCAACATACAACACTATGACCTGCAATAAGTCACCAACATTCTACGAATATACATTAGCATCAAATTTACATCTTTCAAAGCCAATCGAGAGAAGAAAATTATCCATCTTGGCATACCAATCCCTAGGGGCTTGCTTGAGGCCATAGAGAGACTTATTTAACCTCCATATAAGTGAAGGATTCTCAATGAAACCTTTAGGTTTCTGCATATAGATCTCCTCTTGAAGGTCACGATGAATAAATTCACTCTTCACATCCATGTGGTGAACCTCCCAACGCTTAGATGCAACAATGCCTAAAACTAGCCTTATAGAGTCCATCTTTGCAACCGGTACAAATGTATCTATATAGTCCACTCCTTGGAAGTGAGAGAAGCCTTTGGAAAAAAAACCAGCCTTGTAATTTACATCCGAACCATCAGCAGCCACTTTGGTCTTATAGACCCACTTTCATTGCATTAGTTTCCTTTTGGAGGGAAAGAGAACCAATTCCCAAGTCTAATTATCTTGCAATGAGTTGAACTCTTCTTGCATGGTTGTTTTCCATATTGGGTCAAGTGATGCTTCCTGATATGTTTGAGGATCAGATACAACCATCATGAAGCATCTCTCAGCAAGATTCAATTCACAAGCAGAGAAAGCCGCTATGAAATTGAGATCTTGTCTTCCTAGAATCATGAGGATCGCCAGCAAGATCCCCAGCTGCTATGGGTGAGTCATGATATGAATTAATGTCATCATCATCATTAGCAAGATTAGAATCAAAAAAATCATAAAAGGATTAATTAGTTACATCATCATGGAGTGATAATTCCCCATGAGCTAGTTCGAGCTCTTGCATGTGATCCTCTTCGAACTGTACGCTCCTTTATATGAATTTATTCTGAGACGAGGGATCAAAGAGCTTGTATCCCTTTCCATATTCAGAATATCCAGCCATGATGGAATCCTTTATTTGAGTTTGTAATTCATTTCTCTTCTCTGGAGGAATCCCAGCCCAAGACTTTGAGCTAAGGACCCTGAAATGAGAAACACTTGGCTTGTGACCACTCCAAGCCTCATATGGTGTTTTTCCATCCAAAGCTTTATGAGGAGCTCTGTTTTGGATGTATGAAGCACAGTTTATGGCTTCATCCCATAGCTTAGGATTCAAATCCTTTGCTTCCAACATACAATTTTCCATCTCCTCGAGATCCCTGTTCTTATGCTTTGCAACACCATTTTGTTGTGGTATGTAGGGCATCGAATTCTGCATTTGGATGCAACATTCTTCACAAAGCTACTGCAAAATCTTGTTCACATACTCCTTTCCATTTTCAGCCATAAGGACCTTGATATTTTTCCCACATGCATTCTCAACCAGGGTTTTCCAAACTTTGAGAGTCTCAAAGACTTCAGATTTTAGTTTGAGGAAATATACCCAACAATTCCTTCAGAAGTCATCTATGAAAGTCAAAAAATACCTTGATCCCCCATAAGAGGGTGTGGGAAGAGTCCCTGTGAGTTATGAATGAACCAAATCAAGCACTTGGACAAATCTCCTTGCCTTCCCTTTCTCATATTTGCGCTCTGCGTGCTTTCCCACTACACATCCTTTGCATGTGCCATTTGAGAACTTGATATAAGGAATCCCTTCCACTATGCCTTCTTTGCTCAATGCCTTGAGGTACATGTAGTTGAGATGACCATATCTATCATTCGACAACTTTCTTGTCTCATTGGCATGTGATAGGAGCACATTCCCTTGGAAGTAAGGGAGGAAGTGAGAGAATTTGTACATTCTTTCATTATGATTAGCAAAACCCAATGCCACAATATTACCTATAGAGATTTATGCTCTCTGCATGGCATCTAGAGTAAATGTTACTCACTTGGATTCACCAGTGTGTGTCATTTGATACATTGAAAGTAGGTTTGCTTCTATATCAGGCACAAACAACACATTATTGAAGTACCCATCTTCAACATCAATCCTGTCAATCCCTTTGGCTTGTATTTCTGATTCATCACCCATGAGAATGGATGGACCACTGTAAGGATACAGGTCAAGAAGGAGTCTTGCATGGAGTCCATATGCCTGGAAGCTCCTAAATCTATGATGAAGGAAGAAGATCTTGAAGAACAAACAACCAAAGCATGGCACCTCTCCTTGTTGTCTAAGCTTGAACCACCATCCTTCTTCCTTGCGCCCTTAGGCAGTGGCATGTTGTTCTTCTCAAGTAGCCATGCCATCATGTCTATGGTATTCTTCATGCATGCATTCTATGGATTCCACCCCTTTTGAAAATAAGTGCATTGGGTATTCTCTTGCTTCTTCTTGTCCTTGTCCTTGGCAGGATTTGAACCTCCCTTTGAAGATTTGGGTTTCTCTTGCTTCTTCTTCTCTTGTTTCTTAGAACCTTTGGATTTATTATTTCCTTTGGCTGGATTCGAAACACCACTAGCAAGGGCTTGATCCTTACTAGATTTTATGGTACCCATTTGCAATAGCTTGTCTTTCTCTTGAGGCAGTGAGTCCATGAAGTCAACCAGTGAAGGCATGCACCAGTTTCAAGTTGTGAACTTGCTAGAGTGGAATGTTGACACAAACACCGAGCACTCTAGACCTAGCTTCAAAAGTATGGACAATATGAGTTGCTCCTCTTTCTTCTCTATTCCATACTATTTCAGCTGAAGCATCGACAATTTGAACTTGGTGAGGAAGTCTTGGATTGTCTCAAAGTGAGATGGACTCAGTGAGATTAGCTCATTTTCGAGTTGGTGACCTCTCATCTCATCAGTATTCCTAAAAAATGCCTCAAGATTGAGCCATAGTTCGTTGGGATTTGTCAGGATGTCTACATGGAAGAGCAAGTCTCTCAAAATGTTGAGACAAAGCATTCCAAATTCTTCATCAAGCCTATTGAAGTACTTCGATTTCTCCACAATAGAGTTGGGTTTGACTTCAGTCCCCATGGTGAATCTGTATAGGCCTTTCGACCTTAGTTGGATCACCATTTTGGCATTCCAATCGAAATAGTTGAATGGGTTTAGAAATACATGAGTCTTCTCCATTTCCGCTTGCGCACTGGGTGACAAACTGTCGATTGTACCTGTAATGCAAACACTTGAATCTATCTAGAAAACCCCTCAAATAACAAATCAAACACTCTAGATTTGATTTACAGCTCCAAAGAGCTATTGTTCTACCCAAATTCTGTCACCACCATGTGATAAGACCTTTGACTTACATGTTTTCCCTTAATCCCAGCACTTGGAGTGGAAACCCATGTTGTTTGTCAATTCTACATGAAAAAACTCAGCACCATGCTTTCCCTATGAACCATGAGCGGTACCTTGCTCGCACCACCTGCATCCTGTTTTCCATAAGTGGTGCCACCGCCTGTGGCCTTTGGTCCATAAGCATTTCTCATCTAAACCACTCTTTCATAAGAGAAGAAAAGCGGTACCCTGGGTAAAATGGGAAAAAGAGAAGTTTCTCGAGGATTCTAGATCATGAGCCTCGTGTCCTCCCTTATCCCTATCATTGTGGGTCAGTTGAGCTCGAGATCCCCCATCATAGGATCTTAGAGACGACCTCATCCACAAATCTCTCAACCATTCCTATCCATTGATCCTTATCAATACAAGCTCATATCCATGGTTGAGGGGGGGAACTATAGAGGTATTGTTATGCTGTTGGATTGACCACTTGGCCCAAGCCATTGGAGAGCATAGAGAGCAAAGTTGGAGCTTATGGGGATGTAGTGTTTGTCTTGTGGAGATGCTTTTCGACACTAAGGCTTCATTGGTTGTAAACTTCTCCATACATCTTTAATGCAAAGCTGATTTCCATCCCACATTTCTGTTGTTTTGATTTCGCATATACTTGTTGTTAGATTCCTTGGTCACTAACATGGATAAGTAGATGATTTTCTGGTAGCTTTGATGTGTTTGCATGTTTGATCTGTTTGCAGGTATATAGGTTCACTATCAAAGCAGCATTTCAGGTGTCTACGACATCCAGGGAAGGTATTCATACTTTGTCGTTCACTCATTTGTTCTGGATCTGAACCATTCAGACCAGAGATACAGCTTCTGTCCATAGAAGGTGAAATATTCCTGGTTACAAATCTGGCAACTCCGCTGGGGATTGATACATATATCAGTTGATCTGATCTTCCTCAGTTCTTGAACTCTTGTTCGAATCCAGGCTCCATCTCCAACTCTCTTCAGTCAGATCTGCTATCTGACTCAGTGAATTTTGGTTTGAAACTTTTAGATCTGAAGTATTTCAACTTTTTATGCTCTTTTTTACTGTCAATCCATCAATTTTTACCTTGATCTGATCTTTTTCTAACTTGATATGTTGTTCTCCTTTGTGTTTTGGACCTATATAGGGAAACACTCTTATGTTGTTGGCGAGAAGCGGTGCCACCGCTTGAAACCTGTTAGTAGCACGCGGTGCCACCACCTGAGTCCTGTTATCCAGAAGTAGTGCTCATCTAGAACCTTTCTATCAGTACCCCTCCAGCGTAGTGCCAGGTAGGCCTTATTCCAAGACTACCTTTTTCCTTTTTTTTGCAAAAAAATTGAGTTGATTTACTTTCAGCCCTGCATTGTCAGGCTTATGTGTTAGAATCTAATGCTTATGGTTTGAAATTTTGTGGTAAAATATCAGTTTGATTGAAGAATTCAAAATCTAGATTAGGCTTGTTGATTGTCCATTTTCTTCCGTGCTTATTGGTTGTCTTTGTGAAAGGATTTATTTTTCGAAAGCTTAGGTGTTAGAGAGATCTGTTTTATTTTTGTTATAAAGACTGAAAGAAAAACGTTTAATTAGCATCTTGATTTCATTTTTTGTTCCCATAGAAGACTTCTTTTTTCTTGTTTAAAAAGAAATTTTTTCATTGAGATTAGGTCATTATCATTAGTGAGCATAAGACATTGGATCTCTAATTAGAATCACAAGCTTTCAGGTTCTCTATGTTCTTTTGTCTCTTTTGCATTTATACTATCTCATCAAAATAAAAAAATATTATAGTTTTAAGTTAGATCTATCTATGCTTTAAGAAAAATCGAAAAATAGAGTGCATATGCATAGAGTGTGCTTCTTGTTTTTCTTTTAAGAAAAGAGACTCCTCCCCTTTTGATTGCTTTTAGAAAAGAGAAATGAGTTTGGAAAGTGCTGCTTGTCTTTGATTTTGTGTTCAATATTGTTGTTAGGAAATTTTTTGTTTTGAAGCAAAAGAAAATACTCTCTTTCCCTCCCGTAGGTAGGCATACCACGAACGATAAAGTGAAATATTTGCATATGCATATTGCATGGTTTTACTTTTTCTGTCAAAAATCCATGCATTCACCTAACCGTCCACTTTAAAATTAATGGTAGTTATAGGGCTAAATTTAAATAGAAATTTGAGTGATAGGTTAGAGACATGTTTGGGCATCGTTAAGCGTAGGAGTTGTCGTTACTCATCCGCATTACATCTCGGGACTTGCACGGTTCTTCCACGTACCGTCGGTATATCGAACGGCCTTTCACATACCCTTGAGGTATATAGAAAGGTACTTCACATAATCGAATGTATATCAGAAGGCACCTTGTGTAAGGTTATGCATTAGACATCACTACTACTGATTTGAGCTCCCACGTACCTTGCGTATATCGGGAGAACCCACTAGGATACGTTATCCATTTGAGGAAAGCCCTTTGGCTGTCTTGCTTGGAGCCATACACCGAAAACAACATTCGGGGAGATTACTATGCAAGTACCCTTGAGGTATATCGCGAGTGGCACCTTCTTGACAATCCTGGTGAGAGACCTGACTATCTGAACCCCTCCTGTCATTCTAAGTTTGCTTGTTTGACCTATAGCTTGAGTAGGGAAATTTTTGGTGTGTTTTCTAGTTTTTGAGACCCTAGGTTAGATAGGAGCTGTACAAACTGGCTGAGCTAAGACATTCCAGAAGAGTACGGGGCTTGCCACTTGATTGTATTCCTGTTTCAAGAGAAAATCCAATGGAAGCTATTGACCAAGGAGCTGCTACCACCTCCCAAGTGGGAGATAATGTGGTTGCAGAAAGCAGAGGACCATATCCTTCCCACTCGCCTCCCTTGGTCCAACAACCTTCTAGGGATAATACTTCATTCCATTCTCCCATAGAAGGTCATGTTGATGATACTACTCGTCCGGATTATGGTCCCAATGCTCAATTTTGGATACCTCTATAGGATAGGCCATTGCCTCATTTGGCACCCGTTTGAACTTTTCTGAAAAAGTTTCTTTAGATGAAGAAGAACATAGACAATACCACGTAGCCATTCTCCATGCACAGGAGATTGAAAATAAAATAGATGACATATTGGGCACACCACCATCACGTTCCACAGCTAAACCTGTGGGATATCATTCACTTGCCGATTCTATGAGACCCATTGAACCGATTATAGATCGCATAGTAACTCCACACAACCCAGGTCAAACTACCAACCCCACCACCTCCCATATTATGTATGTTCCTAATCTTCCCAGGTCTTCCGCACTTGAGGCTCAACCTTCAATTCCTATTTCGTCATTAACTTCTAGTGGCGGGGGGCAACCCCCAGCACGACCTACATTATCTAGCACCAGAATTGTATCTATTCAAGGACAGACCTCTAGTATAGAGGAATCTACAGTTTATGTCCCTCCCACCCACACTAATGTGGTTAATCCCCCATCTAGTTCAGGTCACCCCTTGGGGGCACAACCTGTAACTAATCAAAACTCTTGGGGTTATGGTTATACAACAAATCAAATACCTGTAGGAAACATTAATTATCCACCTAATCCTACAACAATTCCTTATGATGGAATTCCATATCCTAGTAATACTTTCATGCCATCGGGGCAACCTAATTGGAACTACATGCCAGCTATGGGGGGGATAACTATACATACTGCGCGAGGTGTCGGAGGAACGCCTTATGGAGGTCCTCCCCCTAGGGGAACTAATGGTCCTGGAGGGCCTGGTGGCTTTCCTCCTTATGGTCCTAACGGTCCCGGTGGTCCTGGGGGGCCTGGTGGCTTTCCTCCTAATGGCCCTGGAGGGTCTGGTGGCCCTCCTCCTAGTGGTTCTTGAGGCTCTGGAGGTTTACCTCCTAGAGGCCCTGGAGGGTCTGGTGGTCCGCCTCTTGGTGGTCCCGGTGGTCCTAGTGGTCCCGGAGGCCCTGGTGGTCCTAACGGTCTTGATCCCCAAAATCAACCCCCTGCAGGTGGATTTTCCGGTAGTTCTTCGTCACAACAACCTGTCTATCAGTCTACTTACGGTCCTACTAGTAACTATATGCCATATAAATATTACCAGTATGTGCAACCTGACCGTCAGTTACCTTTCCTAGCAACTTTGGACTTGCCTGATTTGTCCAAGTTAATTAATGACCCTGTTATCCCTAAAGTTGAACCTAGACTACAGGGGTTCAAGCTTAAGGAAATCTTGTTCTCAAATGTAGAAATCAATAAAATCAAACTGAGAATCAAACTGATATACAATTAAAGCTATGGGAAAAGTTACATCACTATCAATGTAACAGGATGGTACAACATAAAGGCTGTAGGTAAAATCAAACAATCATTGAAGAACTAAACAGATATGAAACCAAGGCTGTCTGTACAAATCACACAATTATCACTGCACATGCTGGTATATTATGAAAACTATAAAAGAAACACAAAGTTATCATAAAACTAGGTTGGTATCATATAAGAAATATAAAAACATCAAAACATTGCTGAAGTGATAGGCTGGTGTGAAATCAGAGTTGCAAGATAATCCACAGGAACTGTATAACATAAGATAAAACACAAAGTTCCATATCAAGGTTACTATGATCATAAAGACAAGAAGTGAAACTGCCTCTGTCTCTAGAAAATATAAGGATGATTGTATTTCCCAATAAGAATTAGTGCAATGGGATGTAATGGACCATATGCATAACAAAATTATCAGAAAAACAATTCATAACATACAGAAGCAAATCATCATCATCTTTCATTCAAAAATATAACCTGTACAAAAGCTGCATAAATTCTATGTCATACAGGCAATGCTCCAAACAGGGCTTGCATTCTCCAAAATTGCCCACCTTCAGTCCCCTGCCTCCTTCAGAGAGGAAGAGTTATATTCCTTTTACATTGAACAATTCTAGAATTTATATCCATTACATCAACTCACTATTGCTAACTTAATTACAACAAGTTACAAGAAATCTGAAACTATTTGGTCCTCTGCCTCTTCGATGAGGTCTGCCACCTGTAAGGTTAGTTGCTGAAATGCTGATTCGATGCCTGGAAACCTGGAAACCATTGAACTTTAACAACCATCAAATATAAAAATAATTCTTTGTTTTTAGGTGTCTGCCATCTGTATCATTATATGCTTAAATGCTGCTGGAAGATATTGACCAAATCCTTAATAGTCTGGAGATGATGAGATCAAATTGCTAACTCAACTCCTTGAAATCTGGAATCACTGGAAGCGCTATCAAATGTGAGGTAGAAATATTCCCAATTTCATCTCGGTGATAAACCGAATGTGCTGGAGGCGGTAGTCTTGCCACTAGACTTTTTAAAAGATGATGCACCTCTAGCATTGGATCTTGCTTGGTATTCAATCCTTGAAAAATCCACCTTTGATTCAAGAACCCCCATGAAAAAGATGATAATTTTCAGTTATTTGAACATTTCCCCAATGCAAAATTTCTATTTCTCGGACCAGCTCCTTGACAACCGCAAATGGTTGGTTATCTTCAAAGTGAAAAATAAAGGTGAAAATGAATATGCAGCAAGATTCTCATATGGACCATACTTAAGTTCTGTATCCACCAATTTTGTGGGATCAATCTTAGAATGTGATTCTATTCTAGGACTTGGAGTTTTGATGGTTGCAGTTTGCACTTTCACTGCATACGGAGTAAGAAAGTAGGCACTATCACAATAAGATGCATTTGTTCCTAGGATATCTCTTCAGGGAAAGGCTTCACTGAATGCATGAAGACTGAAAGCACTTCTATAGTTACAGTTTCACCCTTCTTTAGTGCCTTTACCAAAGAGATTGAAAATAAAAATGAATCCCTCAAAATCAGGAATCTCGGATGCCATCTTCGTATCTACTTTGGACCACGTCAAATATTTTAGATCGAGTACCTGATCTTTATAGTCTATGTCCGTGACCCCATTTGATGTGGGCAATACAGGATCAACACTGGCACCTGCAGGTGTTTCAAGTATCTTTTGAGGTAGCATGCTAGTTGACATATGTGTTGGTTTTATCGATAAGCTTAACAAAATTCCCAACATTCTCCTTGTCCTAGATGTCCAAGGTTGCAAAACTAACCAAGGAAAAGTCTTCAATCACCTCACACAATGCCTTCGTAAGTTTTCTGTATTTAGCAGAACGAGGATCCTGATCTATATGTTGTTGTAAATATGATAAGTCCTACAAAATTGAGCCTTCCATAACTTTCAATAAGATCCATATTGGATAATACATTAATATGTGGCAGTTCTAGATGCAACATTGTTGTCAAAGACAGCAGCAGAGCACTGATATATTTCCCACTGCGTGCTTCGGAATGCAGGGAAGTATATGCATTGTAATCCAAACCCTGAAACAAGAACATAGAGTTTGAAAGAAAACCCTAGTCACTGAAACCCTGCATGAGGCTGCTCGTTACCAATGGAGATAGACAATAGACCAACAGGCCTGCGAATACCCCTCTTCAATTAACCAGCAAAATGATAAAATTTTGGGGAAAAATGTGCATTAACTTGATTTTGGCCACGATCAATGCTGGTACTCATTACATGAACTGTTCCAACTTTGAAATGACACATGTGTACTCTTCCATAAATGCCACCACACAACTCATGATTTCGTGGACAGGGGTACATTTTTGTTTAAAACATGTACATACCGAATGTTTCATAATTATGAATATCACAAAGCTTATTAGCATTTATATTCCATGATATTAATAAATAATAAACTTTTGAATGAAATGCCAATTTGACATTCTGCTATCATAAATTATAATGCTGCCAGTTCATAATATGCTGCCAGTTGTAAGAATTCATCATAGAACATATACTCTTTTGCACATACATGGGCTCATAGTTAATGAATGAAAATTTTGATGATTTTAGGTAACAAAAGGAGCCCTAATGGTGAGCAATCAATCATAAAATATAAAACAAAGCAAAACTAAAAACAATAAAAACAAAGCATAATAAAAAATTTAAAAATAAACAAGTGAAACAACCTTAGAGATAACATCTGGATCTGTCTGGGGATGGCATGCTCCCTGTGAGCTGCCAAGAACAAGTAGACCTGTGCCTTTCCAATGAAACCATCTCTGATAACTACACCCTGTCCTGCCATTCACTATTTTTGAAAATAAGAAATACTAGTGCCTTACTTCCATTGGGCTGGAGTCTTCATCACAAATCTCTGCTACTTAACAAACCACTGACTGAATCTTTAAACTACTTTGCAAACTGAAATAATCTTCTCACAATCTGATCACACTGTACAAACTTAAGGAAATGCTTGAAGCATCAAGCTTATTTATTTACAGCTCCCATTCTAATTATCTGCTTTCTTTTGATCAGGTAAAATCATGCTTCCAATGAAGCCATACAAATATTTGACTAACTGGTAAAACTTCTGATTTGCAGATGATGGATAAAGGAACCCATGGAATATCAAAATTCATTTCAAAAGAAGGGAAAATCCAACCTCCCTTTGACAAAAACAATCTGACATCAGAGCTGCTCAAAGATTCCATATAATCAACAAATGGATCGATGAAGCTATAAGGAAATACCTCATGTTGAAGATCAAAATATTTCTGTATATCCTCTTCCTCATAATGGCTGCTACTTTCAACTACCTGCAAACTGAATTGCAAATATGGCTGCTCAATGTCTTCTATGGATTCAGGATGGTTGATTTCCACACAATGTTGTTCCTCATCAAAATTTGATTCATAGTTGTCATACACCTGTTGGCTGCTCCTCAAATCAACAGAAGGTGATGTAGGGATCTGCTCTTTTTCATTTGAATACTCATCATAGATTGGCATATCTTCAGAGTGAATTGGTTGATGCTGATCCAAATCTAGAACTTCAATGTCTTCATCATAAAATGGAGCATTCTGATCGATTTCTAAAGATGAATATTTTTGTTCTACAATGCCATCATCAACATTAATATCAGAATTTTGAAAAATTTCTTGTTGTAAAACAGAATTAGAGGAAGATAATAGATCTTCTTCCTTCTTCATATCATAACCATCGGCTTCATCTTCACTACTGGAAAAATATGCTTCTAAACCTTGCATATATAATGCATATCCCTTACAACAATCCTCAAAAAGGCACTCAGCTGGGTAAATCCTCTTACAATATAAATAAAAGGCGTCATGAAAATATTTCAAAGAGGAAATACTGGAAGGAGGAAGAGTTCTGTACCATTGTCTCGCACGATCATCTAATGAATACATAAACATTTTCATCAATACATCTTCATGATGTATACTCAGCTGATCCATGTATTGATGAAATTTAATTACATGATGTGCCGGATTGTCCTCTTCCTTTTCTTGGAATCGCGGAAGAAAATCTCCCCATTCATCTATGGTAGGTACTGTATTTGGAAAGCCAGGAACATCTGAGAAATTGAACGGAGCAAATCTCTGTGCCAACATGGTTTCAAAATGCTTTGACATCTTGTAAAATCGCCTCTGGATTCTTCAAACATGGAGTCTCCCGGTGAATAAATCTGTAGTCAAACTAATGCCCTGCTCCTGTCCACCATCAAGAGCTGGATCTGATCTTTGTCGTCCTTTCCCGAGGAAGATATCTTTTCCTTTGTCCATCCCCGGCAACGGCGCCAGAAGATGTTATCCCTAAAGTTGAACCTAGACTACAGGGGTTCAAGCTTAAGGAAATCTTGTTCTCAAATGTACAAATCAATAAAATCAAACTGAGAATCAAACTGATATACAATTAAAGCTATGGGAAAAGTTACATCACTATAAATGTAACAGGCTGGTACAACATAAAGGCTATAGGTAAAATCAAACAATCATTGAAGAACTAAACAGACATGAAACCAAGGCTGTCTGTACAAATCACACAATTATCACTGCACATGCTGGTATATTATGAAAACTATAAAAGAAACACAGAGTTATCATAAAACTAGGTTGGTATCATATAAGAAATATAAAAACATCAAAACATTGCTGAAGTGATAGGCTGGTGTGAAATCAGAGTTGCAAGATAATCCACAGGAACTGTATAACATAAGATAAAACACAAAGTTCCATATCAAGGTTACTATGATCATAAAGACAAGAAGTGAAACTGCCTCTGTCTCTAGAAAATATAAGGATAATTGTATTTCCCAATAAGAATTAGTGCAATGGGATGTAATGGACCATATGCATAACAAAATTATCAGAAACACAATTCATAACATATAGAAGCAAATCATCATCATGTTTCATTAAAAAATAGAACCTGTACAGAAGCTGCATAAATTCTATGTCATACAGGCAATGCTCCAAACAGGGCTTGCATTCTCCAAAATTGCCCACCTTCAGTCCCTTGCCTCCTTCTGAGAGGAAGAGCTATATTCCTTTTGCATTGAACAATTCTAGAATTTATATCCATTACATCAACTCACTATTGCTAACTTAATTACAACTAGCTACAAGAAATCTGAAACTATTTGGTCCTCTGCCTCTTCGATGAGGTCTGCCACCTGTAAGGTTAGTTGCTGAAATGCTGATTCGATGCTTGGAAATCTGGAAACCATTGAACTTTAACAGCCATCAAATATAAAAATAATTCTTTGTTTTTAGGTGTCTACCATCTGTATCATTATATGCTTAAATGCTGCTGGAAGATATTGACCAAATCCTTAATAGTCTGGAGATGATGAGATCAAATTGCTAACTCAACTCCTTGAAATCTAGAATCACTGGAAGAGCTGTCAAATGTGAGGTAGAAATGTTCCCAATTTCATCTCGGTGATAAAACGAATGTGCTGGAGGCAGTAGTCTTGCCACTAGACTTTTTAAAAGATGATGCACCTCTAGCATTGGATCTTGCTTGGTATTCAATCCTTGAAAAATCCACCTTTGATTCGAGCACCCCCATGAAAAAGATGATAATTTTCAGTTATTTGAACATTTCCCCAATGCAAAATTTCTATTTCTCGGACCAGCTCCTTGACAACCGCAAATGGTTGGTTATCTTCAAAGTGAAAATAAAGGTGAAAATGAATATGTAGCAAGATTCTCATATGGACCATACTTAAGTTCTGTATCCACCAATTTTGTGGGATCAACCTTAGAATGTGATTCTATTCTAGGACTTGGAGTTTTGATGGTTGCAATTTGCACTTTCACTGCATACGGAGTAAGAAAGTAGGCACTATCACAATAAGCTGCGTTTGTTCCTGGGATATCTCTTCAGGGAAAGGCTTCACTGAATGCATGAAGACTGAAAGCACTTCTATAGTTACAGTTTCACCCTTCTTTAGTGCCTTTACCAAAGAGATTGAAAATAAAAACGAATCCCTCAAAATCAGGAATCTCGGATGCCATCTTCATATCTACTTTGGACCACGTCAAAGATTTTAGATCGAGTACCTGATATTTATAGTCTATGTCCGTGACCCCATTTGATGTGGGCAATATAGGATCAACACTGGCACCTGCAGGTGTTTCAAGTATCTTTTGAGGTAGCATGCTAGTTGACATATGTGTTGGTTTTATCGATAAGCTTAACAAAATTCCCAACATTCTCCTTGTCCTGGATGTCCAAGGTTGCAAAACTAACCAAGGAAAAGTCTTCAATCACCTCACACAATGCCTTCGTAAGTTTTCTGTATTTAGCAGAACGAGGATCCTGATCTATATGTTGTTGTAAATATGATAAGTCCTGCAAAATTGAGCCTTCCATAACTTTCAATAAGATCCATCTTGGATAATACATTAATATGTGGCAGTTCTAGATGCAACATTGTTGTTAAAGACAGCAGCAGAGCACTGATATATTTCCCACTACGTGCTTCAGAATGCAGGGAAGTATATGCATTGTAATCCAAACCCTGAAACAAGAACATAGAGTTTGAAATCAAACCCTAGTCACTGAAACCCTGCATGACGCTGCTCGTTACCAATGGATATAGACAATAGACCAACAGGCCTGCGAATACCCCTCTTCAATTAACCAACAAAATGATAAAATTTTGGGGAAAAATGTGCATTAACTTGATTTTGGCCACGATCAATGCTGGTACTCATTACATGAACTGTTCCAACTTTGAAATGACACATGTGTACTCTTCCATAAATGCCACCACACAACTCATGATTTCGTGGACAGGGGTGCATTTTTGTTTAAAACATGTACATACCGAATGTCTCATAATTATGAATATCACAAAGCTTATTAGCATTTTATATTCCATGATATTAATAAATAATAAACTTTTGAATGAAATGCCAATTTGACATTCTGCTATCATAAATTATAATGCTGCCAGTTGTAAGAATTCATCATAGAACATATACTCTTTTGCACATACATGGGCTCATAGTTAATGAATGAAAATTTTGATGATTTTAGGTAACAAAAGGAACCCTAATGGTGAGCAATCAATCATAAAATATAAAACAAAGCAAAACTAAAAACAATAAAAACAAAGCATAATAAAAAATTTAAAAATAAACAGGTGAAACAACCTTAGAGATAACAGACCCCATTCAACACAACCCCTCGTGACCTCCCATTTCAGTAAAGTTACCATCGGACATTCCAAATTTTGATGGGAAGCAGGGAAACGATCCAAAAAACCATGTCATGACATTCCATCTGTGGTGTTCTTCAAACTCCCTTATGGATGATTCAGTTCGTTTAAGACTCTTTCAACGAACTTTGACCGGTACAGCTGTGAAATGGTATATTGAACTTCCACAACACTCATTTGTAGATTTTGGCTCGTTGGCAACCGTATTTCTTAGACACTTTCAGCTTCCTATTAGTTATGAAACAGGTACTGATATCTTAACTTCTCTGCAATAGAACACATCCACCCACATATCTGATCATATCCATGAGTGGAGAAGGTGGAGAAGACTTATTAAGTCTCCTATTCCGGATCAGTTGTTTGCTGATTGGTTTACCAAATCTTTGTTTCCTCTGATTGCTCGAGATGTGGCTATGGGCAGTTCCATTACTAAAGAGCAAGCCATTAGTTGAGCCCAGTATCTGGACTTGGTCTATTCCCAGTCCGAAACTTTGTATGACTTGATTCCTCAAGCTCCTTGCCCAAGCACCGACCCTGCAAAGACACCAACAGAAGTCCCTGTTGATGGGATTGTTGGTTCAATCCAGTCCCCGTCAGCAGCAAAAACTACCAAGAAACCCCAAACTTCCACCCCTACTCCTTCGACTCCCAAGGTTTCCGCGGAGGTTAATTCTATTCAGAGTATTCAAACCTCTGGAAATAATAAAAAGAAAGGTAAAAATAAAAATAAAAAACCTGGAAACCAACAGGAGAACCCAAAACCAACCAACAATGATAACAATAAAGGGAAAAGAAAAGAAAAATATCCATGTCTGCTATGCAGAGGTGACCATTTCACAAAAGAGTGTCCCCGCCGGGACGAAATCACCCAATTTTTGAAAAGAAATCCCACACTCGCAGTTCTCATGGATCCTTTTCCCTCTCAACAACAACTGATAGAACACATGTCTAATCAGGGAAACTCTAGTTCATTAGAGGAAATTCGTATGATGTCCACAAATTCCATTAGTCTGTAAACTCGAAGTCAGAATTATGACAAACCCGCAGACAAGAAAGAAGACCATTCTTCTTCAGGGAAAGCTCCCTCTACTAGTTCTCCAAAATCCTCGTCTACTGTCCCCCTAACCATCGAGAAGCCCACTCTCGATATGATTTTGTGTCCACCCAAGAGTACTCTTAGGAAGGCTATCTTTAACCCTAATGCCCGAGCTGCTCAATTTTATAATGTAGTTGAAGATCTCGCTCAGGCACCATGTGCAATGTCTACCTTAGAAGTGCTCCAAAGTTTTCCTGCACAACACAAAAACCTGTTAACTACGTTAGGAGCTTTAGACCTGGACAATTCTAATTTGATAAATTTCAATGTCGAGAACTATAAGTCTATACTACCTTACAAACTTGATTTCCAAATCATCATGAAAGTAGTGGGAAAGAAATTATTTAGGACTGTCTTAGATGAAGGAGATTTAACTTCGGTTTTGTCCCTGTCTTGTTGGAAAGCTATCGGCTCTCCTGATCTTGTAACATCACCTACGACTCTGAAGGCCTTTGATGGATGAGGTTTCCAGCCCCACGGTCTCATATTAGCCCTTGCAGTCAAGCTTGGGGGAAAAACTGTTTCTATTTTAAGTAGAAGTAGTGGATGCCCCGTTAGATTACAACCTCCTTCTAGGAAGAAATTGGTTTTATGCCATGACTGCTATCACTTCGACAATATTCTGAACAGTCCAATTTCCACATCTAGGGAGAATTGTTACCATTGATAAGCTTGATTTCTGTACGCTGGACGTTACAACCTCTACAGCTAATAACATCCCTATGTCAGGCCATTCCCCTCCTCCTTACCAGTCAATTGGGGTAGGCATGTTGAAGGATTCATCCCTTATGGGGATTTTTCTGTCCACTCCTCCTAACAAAAATACAACGACAGTGAATATGATTGCGTCATTTGATTGTGAGCCCAAGGGCAAACAAATTTTTGAGCCCACCTCGTTAAGTCCACATGAAGAAATGTACAACACCATTCAAACCCTTTCCGATGAACACACTGATGACCTTCATCTGGTGGCTTCCGATCCTTACCACTTTCCTTACTGGTTAGAACCATCTCTCCCTGTTCTGGATTATCTCTCTGAGACTTTTCCTTACGATGAGTCCATTATGGATATTATGAATATGAATGAGTCCATTTGGGAGGATCACCATCATAGATCCTTGTTCCTCCCCAACACTAGGTCGGTTAACCATGATTTTGCATCTTTGTTTTCCATTGATATTATCAAAGCACCTCAAAGTCCTATATTGTTGCAAAACATAGATTATGAAGGAAACCTTTGCAATGTTACTCAGACAAATCTGATTGACATATCAGCCAAGCCTCGTACCATCGAGCATGTTCACATTGGGCAGAACTGCTCGGCAAACGAATCTGAAGCATACAAGGTACTTTTCAAAGAATTCCATGATATTTTTTCCTGGTCTTATGAAGAAATGCCGGGGATAGACCCATCCATTATGGTCCATGAAATTAAAATCTATCCCACGGCTAAACCTATCAGGAAAAAACTAAGGTAGGTCCATCCACGAATCAAAGCTAAGATAGAGAAAATTTTCAAAGCTGGGTTTATTTATCTCGTAACCCTAACGGAATGGGTATCGAACGTTGTCCCTATTAATAAAAAGCAAGGCACCATTAGAGTCTACATCGATTTTAGAGACTTGAATAAAGCTTGTCGCAAGGACAACTTTCCTACTCCACATATCTATCATATTATCGACAACTGTGCTGGAAGTGTCATATTATCATTTATGGATGGCTTTTCTGGCTATAATCAGATTGAGATATTACCCACCGATCAGCACAAGACGACATTCATTTGCCCATGGGAAACATTTTCTTATAGGAAGTTACCTTTTGGCTTGAAAATTGCAGGAGCCACTTTCCAGCCTACTATGTCTAATGCGTTTCACGATATTAAACATATTGTTGAACCATACCTTGACAACCTCGCTACTCATTCATAGTGATGGGAGGAACACCTTGTTCATCTTAGAGATATTTTCTTGAGATGTCGTCATTATAATATACGGTTCAACCCGCATAAATGTGTTTTCTGCATTGAGACGGGACGTTTGTTAGGTTTTGTGGTCTCTAAGGATGGCATCCGAATAGACCCTTTGAAAATTGCCACCATTTTATCTCTACCAACCCAAACCAATCTTCTCGAACTCCAAAGTTTGTAAGGGAAGGAAAACTTTCTCCGCCGTTTCGTGTGTAATTTTGCAGAGAAAACGCACGGTTATATGCGTCTCCTCAAGAAGGACACTTCGTTCTTTTGGGATGACCAAGCCCAACGCACCTTTGATAATCTTAAACACGCTCTGACTCATTCACCCATGATACACCCCCCGGATTATTCAAAGGACATTCTCTTGTATATTGCTGCCTCCGCTACTACCATCACTATGGTTTTGGTGCAGGAAAATCCCAACTGTTAGGAGCACGTGATTTACTATGCTGAGTAAGAATTTTATGGATTTTGAAACACAATATTCACGTGTGGAGAAGTTAGCATTGGCCATGGTCATTGCTGTACAAAAATTTTGGCACTACATCTTGCTTCGCACAACCACTATATTGGCAGACCAGAACCCTATGTATTACATCCTGACTTGTTAGGTGCTCGGGGGCAAGTACTCCCGATGGATAGTCATACTACAGAAGTTTGATCTGGAATTTGCCAAAGCCACATCAAAGAAATCCTTGGTCTTTGCTGAGATCCTGTGTGATCTTCCCTGTGCTTCGATGGAATCTGAGCCCAATGATTAATTTCCCGATGAATTTCTATTACTGATAAGCACTACTAACCCATGGTATGGAGATATGCTAATATATCTCCAAACACAAATATTTCAGCCAAATCTATCCTGTGATGATCGCTGCTGTATCCGTCACCACGCTAAATACTACCTCATCTTGAATGATACCCTCCATAGACGTGGGATTGATTCTATTCTCCGGCGATGCCTCACCCATGAGGAAGTTGAACATGTGTTGAATGATTGCCACTCTGGAGCATGTGGAGGTCATTTAACTAAGATGGCTATAGCCCAGAAAATCCTTCGCGCTGGCTATTTCTGGCCTTCAATCTTTAAAGACTGTCATGAGGCTATCAAGAAATGCCCACCTTGTCAAAAATTTTATCCCAAAAAGTGCTCACATCCCACTCTGCTACACCCCATCATTATCGCTGGCCCATTTTCCAAATGGGCGATTGCTTATATTCTTTGTAAGCCTACCTCAGCCGTGGGGCATGGTTACATCATCGTAGCCGTTGACTATTTTACAAAATGGGCTGAGGCCATGCCTACATATGCAGAAGATGGTAAGACTATCGCTCTCTTCCTATTCAATCATATCATAGCTAGATTTGGAGTCCCGCAGTCTATTGTTACTGATCACGGATCACATTTCCGTAATCAAATGATGGGAACTAAGTGCCAAGCTAGGTTTTCGCCATGAAAAATCTATGCCATATTATCCACAAGCTAATGGTCAGGTAGAAGCCATTAACAAAGTTTTGAAAACTATGCTTCGTCCGATGGTTGGAGATCATAAATCTAACTGGCACCACATCCTTTTCTCCACTCTTTGGTCTTACAAGACTTCAGTGAAAACAACCACTGGTTTCATTCCTTTCCAGTTTGTCTATGGACTCGAAGCTGTCTTACCGATTAAATGTCGAATTCCATCCTTAAAACTTGTCGTCGAACTTCTCCCAGACACTTCCCCAGAGGAAGAGAGATTTTTGTACTTGAATAACCTTAACGAAACTCAGAGAGATGCTGCCTTGGCTAATGAGGCACATAAGAAACGCATCAAGGCACAATATGATAAATCCATCCAACCTCGTGCCTTTAACGAGGGTGACCTAGTTTTGACTTACGACCAGAGATATGACAAACTAGGGAAAGGAAAGTTCGAGTCCATGTGGTATGGTCCTTTTTTCATTTCTAAAGTTTTAGAGAAAGGGGCCTACGGGCTTGTTGACTACGATGGAATCCCTTTAGGGAAACCTCGCAATGGGTTGTACCTGAAGAGGTACTATGCCGAAGTCTTTCTTGGATAGTATCTTGTATATATGTATATTGCTTGACTTTTAGTGTGCTTTTAGTATTTTCAATATGGTTTTGAGTTTAGTGTCTGCATCTGTTTATACCATGTTTTGGTCATGCAAAGCAGATGGCTTTCTATGGCTGACTTTTAGTGTGCTTTTAGTATTTTCAATATGGTTTTGAGTTTAGTGTCTGCATCTGTTTATACCATGTTTTGGTCATGCAAAGCAGATGGTTTTCTATGGCTTCGCTGATGGTGCTTGCCGCCACACCTTGAATCTTGCCTCAGCTGCCTGGTTCCTCTATTCCCCAGCTGAAGTTTTGGTTAGTTCAGGAGCGGTTTGTATTGGTCTTGCTACCAACAACATCGCTGAGTATCAAGCAGTCTTAGGTCTTCTGACTGAAGTTGCCTCCCAAGATGTTCGCAATTTGGTAGTCTTGATGGACTCACAACTCGTGGTTTGTCATCTAAACCATGTTTATACCATTAGAAACCCTGTGCTTCTCTGCCTCTTTCGGAGGGTATGCTTGTTAGAAAGGTCATTTGAAACCATCACCTATAGGCATATCCCTAGGGAGCATAATGTAGCTGCTGACTCATTAGCTAATTACATCCTAGATTGGCATATTGCCCATTCATGACATTAAAATCAAACATGGTCCATTGTAAATAAACAATTAAAGAAACATAAAACTCATGTAAAATACATCCACCATTTGAGACATATAAACACCAGGTAAAAGTCTGTATATATATATGTGAACATGTTTACAAAAAATAGGTCACGAGACCTCATCTGAAGCACGCAGGCTTTCAAGTAAAAGTCACCATACAAAATCCTGAAGCTATTAGATTTTAGTAGATACATCATGCATACATCGTCTAGTGATGCTCGTGGTAGCACATCACTGCCCGGGCTACTCTACGTAGCAGTCTACTAAACCGACCCAGTACTCCTGTTGTAGGTCTCTGATACCTCGGATGGAGGTCATCAATCGAAGCGTAAGGGATGTCTAGTGTCAACCTCTCTAGGTTTTCCTCTAACTCCCCGTTCACATCGTCACCCTGCGGTCCGAAGCGGGCCCCAACTCGTCTATCCAAAGGGGAAGCTCCCTCAGGTCGTGCTGCTCCAACGTCTACATGCAAATATTCAGGTCTCGTTACTTAACATAAAAATATAAAACATTAAAAAACATAAAAACACTATTTCCATTTTAGGGTTTCTTGCTTCTTACCGAGGTCACCCCACTGTCCACCAGGTGGGAGCGGTAGGTTAAGGTCTCCGCTAAATTCTGTACCCGCATAAGAATAATCCTCCACCATGAAGATTTGATCTCTCAGCCATCAGAAGAACAGGTCACCAAAATTCACCTTCCCCCTGCCTGCTCTAGTACGTGCCATAATCCAGACCCACCTTTGCATGCGAGGGTCCCGCGCTCTTAGCTCTATGAAGACCACTTGGGGTCTCACCTGTGGTACTCGCTCAAAGAAGAAGCAGGCTAGAATGGAACCAAAACCAAACTGCTTTAGTTCCCCCTGTCGCCACTTTTGATCTGCTGATCCTTGAATATCGAAAGTAGGGCTTCTACCCAGTTGAAGACTGTAGGCGCCATGGACTCTATGGCATAGAGCATGTGTTCCCTAGAAGCCTGGTGCACTCCCTGGCTTCCCGCCACTCTCTGCATCGTAAACAAGACAATCCGTAGAGGTCCGTCCATCACTGCGTTTATGGGGATTTTCTTCCCCATTGTCCTTGTCCTTGGAATACAGTGACGATCTATCAACTCTTGTGTGGTAATATCCCCTCCTTGGGAACCTGTCAGCGAGATGGGGGCACCCCATCTCAAAAGTCCAATCAAGAAGTAGATATAATCTACCTCAACTATCAGAATATGAGCCCCAACCTCAAAGTGTTGTTGCTCCGGATTCCACATCTGGAGTATATGCTCAAGCAACTGCTCGTGTGATACCATACTGGGAGTCCGAAAGAATTTTAGGAGTCCACAGTCTCGTAATGCGACTATGCAACCCGTATTCCTTTCGGCAAAAGCGTCATCGTTATCATGTTGTCTTTCCTTCCATATCACCATTTTTTTATCAGCAAGAGCCTGCCAAAAACAATCACAAGACCCATTAGAATCATTCTTAATCATTTCAATCAGAAGAAATGATCTAGTTTTGCTTGTGTTAACAATTTTACATCTTCACGGGTGGCACCGCCTGTGCGCTTTGTTTTCGGCGCGGTTCTACCGAGGTACCGCGTATCCCGCAGGGGATAAGCGCGGTGCCCGCTCCAACGATTTTATGGCTTTCTATACAAGCCCAAAACACCATTCAAAATCAAAATTAAGACTATGAAAAGGAAGAGTATGTTTTGAACTATTACCTAGAATTGACGGCACTCGAATCCAACGGTGAAAACTCCCGATATCAGCAACTAAAGATCTGACTAGGAAAGTGCTCCAAATGCTCTCCACTATGGGTAAATAGTAAAATGATTTGATTTTTCACTATTTACATGAATTTTATACACATTTTTTGGGTTTGACATGCTATATTTTTAATTTAAAATCACTTATTACTCAGAATTTATCAGTCGTAATCCCTTAATGTTAGTTATTGGTGCATTTAACACTTGTTTTGAGTCATTGCAGGATAGGAGAACAGTAGCAATAAAGTCTTGGGAGTTCATTTTTTACTTTTTTGTACTACCATAAAATGGAAAAAGTTGTTGAGCATTTATTACGACACTTTGATCATGCTCTTGAAACCCAGTATCAAAGGTCCGAGTCCGTTTTCGATTCTTTTTAGGCTCGTAAAATCTCTCATGATGAAAAGAGACCTAATAGAGTCTTCTTTAAACTCTTTTCAGGTTCCTTATATAAGAAAAGATTGTCGAGCGATCTTGTCTTCTTTACGCTCGTTAAAGCATTTGAAGATTCGTCTCTCCAATGGTAGGTTATCTCTTTTTTGGTTCGGATAGACTATTTACGAAAAAGGAACACTCCAGCCAACCATGACAGGAAGAGTTTTCTAAGGTATGATTTTATACTTTTTCGGGCGTTAGGGACTACATCATATGAAAAAAGGACCTTTTAGAGTCTTCTTCCGTGGTCGTTCAAACTCTCTAAACATGAATGATATCGAGTTTTCTTTCATTGGACTCGTTAAATTAAACATTGAGAGACCCATTTTTGGGAACGAACCCCTCCTCTCTCAGGTTCGTAAAACATATAAGTTTGGACTTGTTTTCAGACGAGCTATACCGAGTGTTTGTTACCCTCTTTGAACTCATAAAACCGAAAAGAGGCACTCATCAACCATGATGGGGGAAATGGGAAGGGAATCATTTTTGCAAATAAATGGCAATAGTTTTTCATTACCTTTGAACATGGCACTTGTCTGCATATCATTTCAGTCAATTGGGTATTTAGCCGATCTCCATGACAATCCACTCTCATGAGTCATGCCACTCCTTTGAGTATTTCAAAATAATGCATTGTCCACTGTCACACTGTGTGTTTGTCCCGTTTAGTCATGATGCCAAGTCTTTTGTCGTGTCGCCTGATGTTTAAAAGGAGGTTGAAGAAGTTTTTCTTCTGCAGTCAAAATGGTCTCCGTGTCAGTACTTTTGAGTCAGTCCTATGGCTACTACATTTACATCATTCCAGAACTATGTTCCAAGTTTCGTGTCATCAATGTGGGACTCATCATGGCCCTCCTTCGACGAGACTATCCCCGTCGACATCAGCTCATCATCCGGGAAATAGTATTAGAAACAAAAACTTAGTACCTTGAGATCTGTATGCCTTAATGACAGATTCTCTTACTCTTGACATAGGTTCAAATCATTGACCTTTGATCGATAGAATCAACTGGGTGTTCGACATTAGGACATCTATTCACACTTAGTAGATTGTACTAGGGTACCTTGGGAATCATTGACATCAATGGTGATCTCCCTCGCACTTGTTAACGGTTTACATCATTTGCCGGTAATCAAGTGGTTTCTACCATGTTCGACTTCAGGTCATTGTAATCACATGGATAGAATCGTACTTTATGGAAGATGAGACGAAGAGCCTGGGTATTTGTTTAAAGCACTCATTACTTTTCCCCAGGTTGCAATGGATTTTTGTATATCTAGCATGGATCCAAATTTGTATGGTCATGGCTATGTTCAAATTTGCGTCTGTATGACATAGATCTATGTGGTATGTCTAGTATCTATGTCCAAGTTTGAGTCCTCTATCACATGGATCTACGCTGTATTCTAGTAGCCATGCTTGTTTATTCCTCCCATGGATCTGCCTTGTATTGGTCTACAGCCATGAGTTGGTTACTTATGTCTATGAGTCAAAAATATTGATGTACTACAAATGCCTACTAGATGACGTGCTTCGATCGAGCTGACATTTTCACCTCGAAGCGACAACTTGTTCTCTCAAAGCTCTCATTTATCGTATCCCTCTAAGACTCATGCTTTGGAGGGGATTCTGTTATACCCAAATTCTGTCACCACCATGTGATAAGACCTTTGACTTACATGTTTGCCCTTAATCCCAACACTTGGAGTGGAAACCCATGTTGTTTGTCAATTCTACATGAAAAAAATTAGCACCGCGCTTTCCCTATGAACCATGAGTGGTACCTTGCTCGCACCGCCTGCATCCTGTTTTCCATAAGCAGTGCCACCACCTATGGCCTTTGGTCCGTAAGAGCTTCTCATCTAAACCACTTTGTTATAAGAGAAGAAAAACAATGATTAGAAAATGAAATCGTTATTTAAAGAATTTGATCACTGTCAACATGAACCTGCCACGAACAATCTAACTTGGTCTTAATCCCTCTTTTACATATGTAACTATAAAATATGCACCAAATTACCAATAATTATTAATGGAAGAAGGCCCAACTAACAATTAATATGGCCTAACACAAATGCTTTAGATGTTTTTATAATCTTCTAGCAAACATCGGATTTAACACATTGCACTTTTTATGGCATTCATTTCCATTGATAGAGAAATTGCTAACAAACAAAAACCATGGAACCAAAGTTTTGTCAAGATGAGTACTTATACCTATTTGTTGTTCACTTATGCACATGGTCCTTTGTACTCAACAATTTTGGATTTCCAAAGTACATTTCTTTAACCATTAATTTTAAAACACGGATGCAGATCTTGCTTTATTGCTTATTGAAATTATAGACTAGTAAAAATGGTGATCGTCATTTGGATTTCATAAGTATTTTCTATTACCATTGTTCCAACCCACATACCTTGAATACTTAGAAAAACATAGCCGTACAAAACCATGCTAAAAAAATGTTGTTTCACTTTTGCCATTGCTTTGACTCCTTTATTGTAAGAACATTGCTTCTATTTAACTCTTATTTGACATTAATAATAACATAATACAAAATATTACACTATCTTATTATTCTAAATTTAGAATAAAAATAAATTATAAATCTCATGTATAAAAATGTAAAACCTTTCCCAATACTCTTCACCTGTCTTAAATACAAGTTTATAATGCTTCCTTTCATTTTCCACTATTAATTATACTTCTCCTTAAAAGATAACTTCACCATATTTTATATAATCTCTTGTTGCCATGTACTCAATAATACTTATATCTTATTTGATTAATTTAAATTTACTACTGTGTTGCCATGTACTCAATAATACTTATCTTATTTGATTAATTATTATTTACCACATTTTCACATATAATTTTATTTAATCTACGATTTATTTCATTTCATTATTCTATGCAAATAATTTTATCAATTCTTTCACAATATAATAAAAAATAAATGGGTGAAGATTTGAGGGTTGAGAGGAATGTTGTTATCCTCCCTATGCAGGTTCAAATCCTGCTTGTTCTTTCTCCTTAGTTGATAAGTGTCGCATATCTAAAGTCAATAGTGGTAATCTTGAATCTAAGTTACCAAAGGTATTGGATCCCCATTCTCGAAATCCTCCTAAGCTTAATAGTTCTGAAATATATGAGAAACCCATGGTATCTCGTGGGTATCTCTCTTCTAGCATAAACTATTATTGAAAGAAGTAGAGATTAAAATCAAGATACATGGGGCTACTACTCAAATAATGGCTATTAATATGTTTTCTAAGGACGAGCTTAAGAAATTTGTTGAGTATGTAGGGAATCTTAGAGGCAATTATATTAAGTTTAGAGGTATATGAATTGGGTTAGCTCCTTTGTTTTGCATAGGTATAAATACTCCTTGTATTGTTGAGCTATTTGATACTTGCGACCTTACATATGACCATGCACATATTGGAACCATAACTGGAAATTTGCAGGTTGGAACCCAATATGGTACTCTTATTCCTAATTATTCTTTGGGATTAGCAGACCCCCACCTAAGAAATTCTTCGAAAATGTTAGTAGGAGTACAAGGTCTTCAAATGGTTTATGATTCTGAATTTCTTTTAGTCATCATTCAAAAAACCTTTATGCAGACCAATACAACCCATCCTAAACTAAAGCATCGAGTAATTAAAGACAGTGTGACTACTTGGATTACCAATGTTGATAGTGCATGAGTGTCTTATGAAGAAGTAGGATTACCTACCGACTGGTATTTCCAATATCAGTATTTAGAATCTGAACAAAAATAGAAAAAATACTACAAAGAATCATTACTAAAGATGGTCAAGTTCACATCATCCCTCTTGTTAATAAAAATGTCTCATTTACTCCTACCTATATACACCAAGATGTTCATCAATGGTTTGTTAGAGGTGCCACCTCTACTCTTCAATGCCCCTCTTGTAACCTTCTTGTACATCCTCCTCGAAGTTGTTACATCTAGCGTGGTGATCTTACCACTCCTACATCAACTTCTATCTCTTCAGATTTACCTCCCTCTTCTACACGAATCCCTTCAAATCCATTTCTCCCTACTTCGTTCCAAATAGATGAACCTTTAAATTCTTCCTCCAATCTTTCAAATAAAGCAAAGCTATGCTAGCATCCTGATTATACAAAAAATATACAAATGCCATGTAAGGCTCTAGATGATGTAAAATTTCCCCATCTTAGATGTAACATGACTAGAACCTATGATTTCCCTAATGATAGGAGAAGACAATCACAAAAAGTTTAGGACATGTTGTCTTCCCGGAGATATTTGTGGGATAAATATGGTCTAGGATACTCCAATCCATCTCAAAAAGAGTTATAAACCCATAGATTTTAGAGACATGAAACCAAACAAAGCCTAAGGTTTCACAAATTAAAGCAAAATTTTGCTTTTCCATCCTCAATACTAACGACATTATTGCTTGAGGATATTCAAAAGTCCTCTCTCAAAAAACTAGAAGTCTTCCTAGAAATATACAAGGGATATTCTCCCTATGATCTAAATGATAACTTTATGAAACAAATGATAAATTGGGATTTCTTCACTCATGAAGATTCTAAGACATTTGGACAATATCGTTCTCTAGAACATAAGGTTGTATTAACATAAGAGTGGAAAAGGCACATGGAAACAAAAAATCAGTGAATTTTTTTCTATGAATGGTATAGATGGAAAAATATTGAGCCAGATATGTCTAGCCTTCAAGTTAATACTGTAGAAAGTGAAGAACATCCAAAGTCTTCCAAAAAACCTCTAAAGGGTCATAAATGGGATCTAGCTAAAGGTGGTGAAACATACACTGTTACATCCTTTCCACCTTTGAAGACAATTCTGTTAAGAAGAGAAGAATAAAAGGAAGAACTGGTAGTTGTGTATCCCTTCATAGAAACTAAAGGAGAAGCAAAATAAATACATCAACAACTAAACTTGAATAATGTAGCAGTTGAAGATCTAACCCTGCAAATGCATAATGGAAGGAAAATAAATGATTCTTAACTAGACTATCTTAAAAATCTAATGAAGTTGTACCATCAAGAAAATAAAAAGAGTACAATGAAGATCAATCATGGCCATGAAATCTCTATTGAAATATGAATTCGATCAAAATAGATTTCAATGGATATGAATACCCTAAATACTCTCTCAGGGAATAAATTCAAAGTCATGATAAAGATATTGAAAATGAATTAACTCATATTTTGGTAGAAGAGAAACAAGTTCATTATTTCACAAGTAAATCTTATAAGAAAATTGGGAAATACAGGATAAGTACAAGCAAGATAAGTTCGATGCAACAAAGTTGCATTCTAGTTTTAAAATTCAAGATAATTTCCGTCATCTTTTGCCACCAGAACAACCCCTAAATAAAGTTCACAAAGAAAAGATAGCCATAAGACTTGAAGAAAACACTCCATACAATCTTAGAGTTATGGAAGTCCTGACAACATTCTTCATAGTCCTCTCTGCCAAAACCAAGTTCCCTAGAAGTAAATACATCCTATGATAGAGCATATGAAATAATTCCCAATCATATGGTTAGACCTCCAACACCTGACCTTGATGATGGAATGAATTTGAATAATATGTCTTGGTCTTCTGGTCTATTGTATGAGTGGAATGTGAATGGATAAAGCTATCAGCAGATCCAACAAATAAAACATAGGATGTATATTGCTTCTAGGGAATATGTGGCTAATGGTAAGTATTCCACATCTGCATGTAGAATGATTGTTTCAGGTTTTACTGGTGCTCTAAAAAATTGGTGGATTAGAACAATGAAAATTGAAAAATGGAACACATGGGAACTTCAAAATTGTAGATTGATGTAAGTGAATAATCTAATCTCATAGGAAATATGATTGTTGAAATCATGAGATATTGGGGTGGAACTCCAAAAAATCATAAGGCAAATAATACCCAAATCCTACAAAACATGAAATGTAGAAGGTTGCGTGATTATGAGCAATTTCAAAGGGATTGGGTAATAAGATGTCAAGATGTTCAGTATAGTGATAAAGAAGTATGGACAGAAAAATATATCTCTGCCTTACCAAATAATTTTTCAAAAGTTCTTTACTAGTGCATTGAGTATGGATGCCCTTGAAGAATATTCATGGGGAGAATTCCATGATATTGTAAATAGCTGTATAGTTGATATATGCACAAGAAGAGTTGTTGCAAATGCAGCTAGAGAATATCTACCAGGCATCAAAGGAGTGTGTACTCAATCTGAGATGCCAAAGCCTGAATATCCTAAAGAAAAGAAGTATAAGAGAAGCTCACAATTTTATGACCAGAGGAAAAGGAAAAAGGAAAAATTGAGATACTACAATACATGTTTCCTGACAGGTACAGAGAATACAAGAGAGCTAAGATTAAAAAGAAACTATTGAAAGGAAAAATATATAAAAAATGGTATTCAAGCAAAATTTGTAAAAGCAATTATCAAAATTTGTAAAAGCAATTATCAATACCAAAAGTTGAAAGATGAATATAGATGAAAATCAAGGTGGAAGTACCCTCCAAATCCTACTCATTTTAAATGTGGGAAAATGGGACATTATGCATATAAATGTATGAAAAGGAATGAGTCTAAGGATTCTGGACTAAAGCCAGAACATAGTCCAACACCTGAGGATATTCTCAAAAATTACAGATGTGAAATCTGTGAGAAAAAGGGGCATAAAGAAACACACTGTCTTGATTCTAATGCTTGTGGTCATGCCTATGTAGCAGGGTCACGATATGAAGGAGAACCATATTCTTTAAGTTACGACAATAGAAATGCGGCTTATGTTGTAGATGAATCATATATCGATATAGATTTTGAGTAAATATTGATGGCCAGAGTGAACCATACTTGTCAGTGTATCGATCCAAAAAATTGTAGTTGCTCTATAGAAGACAAATCTCTAAGATATTCTCCTAATGAATCTGATGATGAAAAATTGGAAGCATACCTAAAATGGGTAGATTCCAAAAAAGAAGCTAAATTATGCAATATGGTAAGACTTGGACTCCAATCTTCTACCATGATGAAGCAACTTCAAGAAACAGAAGAAGGAAATGCAAAATAAATAATGAAAGAAGTATTTGTTAATGCATTTTTACTAAAACAAAAGTAGAAAGTAGAACATGAACCAACAAAAGGACAGCCTAAAAAGGGAAGAAAAAATAGTAGAAGCTCTACAATATCTAAGCATGGAGAACTTCCTCAAGTTTCTCTTGAATGAAATTTATTTGCATCAAAACTGCCTTCTTATGAAAGAAATATTGCTCCCTTGTTAGAATCTGAAAAGAAAAGGCCAATCACTCTACAAGAATTGGAAAAAGAGAAGAATATATTGAAAAAGGAGATCAAATAACTCAAAGAAATAATTACTCAATTATAAGCAACAAATGTTATAGACTTGTTGGCAGGCGGTTTTGGTGCAAAAGAGGAAGAAAGGTGTGCAAGACAAAGGATGATGCGCAAGACAAAGGATGATGCACAAGACAAAGGATGATGCGCAAGGCGAAGAATTCGACAAGGAGTCGGCTTGGTCATATTTTTGTACTTTTTGGTCACGATTTTGTAGTTTTTTGTCTAAGTCAGTTAGAGAGTCAGTTAAAGTGGACATTTTGTAAAAGGAGCACGCCTATATATAGAAGTGGGAATGTAGTATGAAAATAGGCAATTTTGGAGATATATGGAGCATGATTGTATGTGTGATGATCTTCTTGACTTCTGTGGAAGAATGATCTATGTTTTGTTCTTTATCACAACTATGAGAATGTTTTTCGGGAACCTGTTTTGATGCGCAAAGTAATATGACATGAACGGATGTTGATGGAAATTCTTTGTCTTGCGTTTTTCTGCTTTTACTGTCTTGATGATGTGATCTGAATAATTCATTGCTGCAATATGGTTGTTATTCCTGAGTGATGCGATGTCTCTGTATTCTGAGAAATTTCATATTTATCGATCTGTTTGTGAGTAAGCATAATGTTGTGATATAACGTACTGATGCGATTTAGATGATTTCAGATATGAATAAGTGATAATAAAACCCATGCATGAATCTCTGAGCAATGTTGTGATAGTAAGAATTTAGCAAAAAATAGATGCGCAAAGTCATCCTTCTTACTACGAAAACATGGTTCTGACAGTTCTCACTTGAACATCGCGGGTGAGACTTCATATGCTTTGCAGGTGTTGCTAGATAGGGTAAAACCTGTTTGGGTCGGTGCATAGGGAGATCATGGTGTTTAGGGGTGTCGACAGAGTGTGAACCCCTGTCGTTAGATATGTGGCATACATTGAGTGCACAACGGATCTGTTTGAGTCGGAATATGGGAAAGATAGCAACCCAGTGATGCACACACCGCAGCAGTGGGAGATGGGACTACAAAGGTCGGGGCTCTTAGGCCTCATACACGTGCCGCACTTTAGTAGGCTGGTGGAAGCCAATGCATGCGCAAAGAAGCTATTGGAGTGTTTTCATGGTGTTTATTTGTGGCTGGACATGAAGGTTTCAGTCATCGTGGAGTTGATATCACAAATCATTGGGTTTCCCATGTAGGTTCCCAATTCATCAGAGTACTTTCGTGGCAAGGACAATGTTAAGAGGTTATCCTCCAAGTTGAAGCGGAAATATGAAATGGACCGCGATAATAGAGAATATGTCTTTGACACTATAAATGATCAGGCAGTTTGCATTGCGGCGAATATTTTGGTTGTTAGGGTGGTGCACAAGAACCGCCCTAATCAATGTACATCTAAGGTGATCACATGCGCAAAGTAGTGCACAAAGGGCATGCATATGAACTGGTCATTTTTTTTACTCAACTAGTTACCGAAATATGCGATGTTGGTGATGGAGGGTAAGCGACCGTTTACTTACTCTTAGATACTAATATTGATAGCATTGGTTGCATAGATGGAGCCTAGGGACTATCAAGGGATGGATGTTGAGGTCAACCAAGTTCACAAGGGCGCATGATACCGAAAAGTATGGTATCTCAACCAGAGGGACTGATTGATTGATTGTGCAATCTAGTTTTGGTTGTATTGGGATCTACTGCAGATCATAGCAGAGAAGGTTCCATGCCAATTTGAATAGGTGATGACAAAGTATCAGTGGGTTGTGAGATTTGCGATGGGCCCGCACACAATTCATATACAATCAAGAAGAGACCCGGAAAATTAGTGGTTGACCACTTACTACAAGTTGCTTGACGAGGAGCTTGATATGACAGTAGACGATTGGCTAGCTGAGTGGAGAGCGTTGGTCAGTTCCAAATAGGTGTCAGACACTGCGGTGGGTCCTCCACCTGATGCCTCAGTGGATGAAGCACAAGTACAAGAAAGTGAGCAATTGTCACAAGAGGCCTCTTCAAGGAATCAAATGGACTCGAAGATGGATCGCTAGTTTGAAGAGATGAGGACGAAGTGAAGACAAGAACAAGGAGAAGAGATCAGTACTACGTAAATGGAAGATGAGAAGGTAAACCACATCAGAGTGGTGATCACTACAACAACCACTACGAGTGTGGTGCAACTAAGGTAGCAATCGACAGAAGGATTCCTAGAGCTACATAGTCAATTATAATATTTAGTTAATGATATGTTGGAGAAGGTACCTGAATCCAATGTCTTGCAAAGGACTGGCAATTTGAGCACATGTAAGTGGGTCCAGATCGTGCAGATTCCACTGTGAGCACTGGAGACTAACGGTGAGGATGTTGATGCCTCACTTCAACAATTTGAGATGATCGCATTTAATGTTAATGAATTACTAACACACATTTTGGTGCAGTTGCAGAAGTTAGCGAGTTAGGAATTGGTCGACCAAGAACAAATTATCGACGATCACTTAATGAAGTCACATGGGTAGGAAGAGTTGGAAAAGAAAGAGATAGAGCGCCTCAAGAAGGAATAGGATGTACTGATTATGGAGAAATTATAGCTATGGGACAATAGGGCACGATTGGAGAATTTGTTTTCCTTCGGCTGTCAAGAAATCCCAGATATAATAGATGAAATGGGTGTGGAGGACAAAAATCCGCGGTTAGGACAGTTCATCGCAGACTTAAGAGGAGACCTTGAATATTTGCAGGAATGACTGACCCTGAGCACGCTGCCATAACAGGTGGCAGAGCGCAAGATGAAGATCGAATATGTGGCAAAGCAACTAGAGGAAAGCGAGAAGGCATCTAAATTAATCATTGATGAAACCACACAGTTTTGGGGCAACGTGGTTCAAGATGAGCAGTTGCAGCAACTGAGCACACCATTGCAGGAAGTAGAAGTGCAATTGACAGTGATGAGGACATCATTGAGAGTGATGCCCCCAGTCATACAAGTTACTAAGGTAGCAGAGTCAAAATCCTTGCAACAACACACAACCAAGGAAAGAGAGCATTATCATCATCGCACCACTCAGCTGGACGAGTTCTAGGCCATTGATGAGAAGCTAGCACTCAAGGTAGTGAATGTGCTTCAAGGTGTGCAGGAGAGTCGAAAGGAGGTGATCGCCAAATTTGTTGAACACCCATCTGAGCAGAATGCAGAAGAATTCAAGGCGATCAACGACAAGACCAAAGCTGCAGTTGAGGAACTAAAGCAATAGTATGAATACTTCAAGATTAAAATCAATGAGTATATAATTTCCAGTTGACGTGGCTCGAGGGCAAGCAACAAGATTGTGTTAGGGGAATGTTGTTAGGCGGTTTTGGTGCGAAAGAGGAAGCAAGATGCACAAGACAAAGGATGATGCGCTAGACCAAGGATGATGTGCAAGGTAGAGAAGTCGACAAGGAGTTGGCCTAGTCATAGTTTTGTACTTTTTGGTTCAAGTCAGTTAGAGAGTCAGTTAAACTGGACCATTTTGTAAAAGGCTCAAGACTATATATAGAAGTGGTAATGTAGTAGGAAAATAGGCAATTTTGGAGATATACGGAGCATGATTTTATGTATGATGATCTTCTTGATGTCTGTGAAAGATTGATCTATGTTTTGTTCTTTGTTGCAACTATGAGAATGTTTTTCGGGAACCTGTTTTGATGCGCAAAGTAATATGACATGAACAGATGTTGATGGAAATTCTTTGCCTTGTGTTTTTCTGCTTTTAGTGTCTTAATGGTGTGATCTGAGTAATTCAATGATGCAATATGGTTGTTATTCCTAAATGATTCAATGACTTTGTATTCTAAGTAATGTCATATTTATCGATCTGTTTGTGAGTAAGCATAATGCTGCAATCTAACGTACTGATGCATTCTAGATAATTTCAGATATGAATAAATGAAAATAAAACCCATTCTTGAATCTCCGACTAATGCTGCAATAGTAAGAAGTTAGAAGAAAAGTATATGCACAAAGTCCTCCTTCTTACTATAGAAATGTAGTTCTGAGAGTTCTCCCTCGAACATCTCATGTGAGACTTCATCTGCTTCGTAGGTGTTGCTGGACAAGGTAAAACATGTTTGGGTCGGTTCTCAGGGAGATTGCAGTTTTTAGGGGTGTCGACAGAGTGTAAACCCTTGTTGACAGATATGTGTCAACAAGACTCTAGTTCTTTTATCCTTTCTAGTTATTCTGAAGAAGAGGAGACTAAGGAAGAAGAAAAAGATATAATAAAAGAAGAACCTCCTCAGTTCCATAATGTCACTCCTATACATCCTAATCCCCTTGATTTAAATCATTTTCGTGTCAATGCCATCCTACAACAAAGATATACTATTCCAATGGACATTAAAATCAAGGATGAGTACCACGTCCCCATTCTAATTGATTTAGGATATGATGTAAATATGATAGATATAGATAAGATTCTTGCAAAATATTGGAAAGTGACCTCAAGATTACTTCATGCAGTAGGATCAGACCCCCATGTAAAATTTGAAGTTCCTCTCACAACCATTTGCATAAATCAATATAGGTTAGATGCTGGTTTCATCTTTTGAAGTAGCACAATGCATGCATGCTAGGTACTCCTTTCCTAGAAAGTGTTGAACCACATGGAGTTTGTACATATCAAGGAAGGAAAGGATATTATATGACCATAGATCCTTAATACTCTCCTATATTTACTCCTCCGATTTCTATTCCTATGATACCTCATATGGTCCACAACATTAGAGCATTGCCCTTAGATCTGTGCAAAGGAAAATTAGCTTCCAAATAATTACAACTTCCTCCATTGTCCGAGTCCGATTGAGTCCAGCAAGTTCTCAACAAGTATGATGAGTTCAATGAGTCTCCTGAGCCAAGAGAGTCTTGGATGAGTACTCATTGTAGGGTTTGACTCTCCCCTAATCATGAGTAGCACATGAGTTGTGCTTCACATCTTAAAAAAACCTATTAGAAATCCACAATGCTTTTCTAAGCATGTATTTGGGGCATTCCACCCATGAAACCTTCTAACAACTCCATATCATAGACAAAAACCCACTATCCATACATGGATTCCTAGAAGGTACCAACTAACATGTTTTGATACTATGTCAAAAATCAGACCATAGTAAGCACATTTTGTACTTTGGAGTTTAACATAAATTCTAGATAGCTTAAAACTAAAAACACTAATCAAAGCAACAACTATAGAGCACATTAATGAATTAACACATATTGCTGATAAAATGAACAACAAAAAAACAAATATGGAGTCTCAAAACAACATCTACATTTTAGTAATTGTAAAGGATAAACTCACAAAGAAAATCCTCAAATCTCTAACTTGCCCACTAACACAATGGTGTGCCCTTCATTTCTTTTATTGCACCGAGAGGCGCTCTACAACCCAGTATGGGGGAGATCTTGTAATGTTATGTAACATTATGTATTGTTCCTCTTGTAAATGTCGTCCATAAAAAATAAATTTTTTAATTATCCTCTAAAATAAATGTCGGCCACAAAAACAACCTAATATGGGGAAGATGTTGTAATGTTCCTACCTAAAAAAACAATAAAAAAAAAATTTAATTATCGGCAAAAAAAAAATGTCGGTCAGAAAAAATAAAAAATTGAATTATCCGCAAAAAAAATGTTGGTTGTGCACATGGTTTTAAAACCATGTGCAAGGAATCCTAAACAACCCATGGTTTTATTGTACATGGTTTAGGAGGGCCTTGCAAATGGTTTTAAAACCATGTGCAAGGCCTCCTAAACAACCCATGGTTTTATTGTACATGGTTTAGGAGGTAGCTTATGAGGGCCTTGCACATGGTCTTAAAACCATTTGCAATGACCTCCTAAACCATGTACACTAAAACAATGGGTTGTTTAGGAGGCCTTGCACATGGTTTTAAAACCACGTATGGGGGAGATGTTGTAATTTTCTTTCCTAACAAAATAAAAAATAATAAAAAATATTATATGTCGGCCATAAATAGTATTAAATATTAATAATAAAAATATTATATGTCGACCTTCAATAAAAAGATGTGTCTTTTGGTCTGAATCACACCAAAGCTGATAGTTGAGTGCAATACTTAAGAAGAGGTTTGCACCTCCAAATATTTGATCCCTCTTGGTGCTTGATAGAGCCTAGGATTTGGATCTATGATGGTAGAATAAGAATTAAGGGAAGATACAATCTATATAGACTTGGAAGTGCCCTTAAGTGACAATGTCAAACAAACCGTAACGCTAATCAATATAGCCACTGTGACCTTCGATATGAATAAAAAATCTAGAGTCATGTGCCCCAATTGGAGGATGATTGTGGCATGTATGCATGCACACTCATCCTTGGGAAATGTGTCCTCATTCATCTCCTAAGGAAAGTGCTCTAACTAAGGAACCTGCGCCCTCCTATAAGACTAAATCATGCACATGTTCTAATGTGACCTGAACCAAATGTTGAATTAAAATAGAAATTGAACTAAATTGTACTTTTTGAATCTAAAACAATGATTAACTAAGTTTAATTGGAGGTGACAAAATTGAAAATAAAATAATATTGGTGCATCCACCCTTTACGTGATCTACACACTTTTGTCTCTTTGCTCACAAGAACTTAGGTAAGTTGTATGGATTTTCTACTGTGTGTGCTTTGATGCAATGGATACTACTAATTGAGATAAACTGATAAAAGTCTAACAATAAAACTTTACTAACTTTCTTTCTCTAATCTGAAATTTAAGGACATAAACCCTAAGAGCTCGATTTTTCAGTTTTAGACTTAGAGATGATTAAGGGCATGCTATCCCAAGGAATTAAAGGTTTAGGGAATCACCAAAATAAGTTTAGTGAGAGTTGCAATAGTAATAATGTGGTCTTCTGATATTTTTTCAAATATATAAATTATATTTATTTTGTAGTATCTTATTCCATAAATTCTGAGTAGAAATCGACAATCGGTGCAACATATGAAATGATATGGATAAGGATGTATCTTAGTGACACAAAAGTTTACCAAAATCAATCCATGCACCTCTATTGTGACCATCAAAGTGTGATTCAAAACACACAAAGAATCCATTGTCTTTTACAAGGACTCGACACATTGAGGCACCCCACGAATTCATCAACGAGTCAATGCAAGATAAAGAAGTTGAAGTTGTATAATATTGAGGACTAAATATCGACTTGTATACATATTCATGAAAGCAACGAGGAAGGATAAATTTCAGAATTTGATGGAGAGGCTTGGTGTGAAAGAAAATAAAGCGATCATTAAGGGGAGTGTTGAAAATGGGACCCCCATTTTTAGTTGGGTGCGCTGGTCCCAACTTTCCAAAAAAATCCTAGGGATAAGATAGATAGCATAAGACATAATAAACATAATATTTGTCCATTATTGGGGCTATTTTTTACTAGAAGATGGTCCTTATCCTCAATTATCCAATTTTGAAACAAATTTGTACTAAAATGTGTCCTTACGTGATAAGAAATTAGTAGAGTTTAGTGTGAACATATTCTTGTCTTCTTGTATGCACGGTATTGAAAGACCAATAAATGTTGATGAAGGTCCAAAGTTAAAGAAGGTGACACACTCTTATATGAGTTATCAAGTGCGATTGTGTGTAAGATTACAAGTTAATGGAGAAAAATGGTGTTCTCCCATGTGTTGGAATTTGTGCAACTTCAGAATTTCTTCTTATTTTACTTGTATTGTATTTCCTTGTATCTCCTACGAAAGATTATAATGATGTAATTACTCATGTAAACCCTAGAAAGAATCAATGTAAACCTCGGGGAAAGAATACACAAGAAAAGAATAAAAATAAAATTATTTTTGTATTTCCCCAAGGTAGTTCAACCCCAGTAAGATTGTTAAGTCGGCCCTAGTAAAATGTCAATTGGAAAATCAGTATAAATAGGAGGTGTCCCTCATTCATTCATTCACTCATAAAAAGTTCGCTCTAGGATAAAAATGTGCGCTACTGCAACCAGAGGGAGTGTTTTCTGGGGTTGTATCTTAGAGAGATATTTTTCTCTCTCTTTCTTCTTCTCTCTGCTCTGAAAAGCTTTCATCTCTATGTGAAGGTTTGCTGGGTTTTTTCCGGATTGGGTTTCCCAGGATAAATTTTGGTGTTCTTTGTTTATGTGATTTTTCTTTATTCTATATATCCTATTGTTTATTTGCAATTAAGTTATACTATTATAATATCGTAAAACTAACATGGTATTAGAGCAGTTCTAGAAGAGGCCATCGTCGTAATCCAGGGTTTGAACTTCCAAGGACTTCCTTCATCTCTACAATAGGAAAAGAGCTGTGTAAACTTATCTTTAGGAGAGGTGCATCTCTTGGCGAAAGAAAAACCAAATTTCAAGAAGTTTCATTTTTGACCTAATTCTGCTGCTGCAGAAATTAGGGCTTCAAGTTTTGCTCTAATTAGGCCACTATTTTGGCTCAACCTCATCTTCCCTCAACTCATCTTGATAAGGCACATATATCTATGAGGTTAGTTTCTTTAAATTCAAAATTTTATTTTTAACCTAACTCCTACTAGGGTTTCTGGTACATATTTGCAGACAAGATGATTGGAACGAAGGTTTAAGATCGCCTTGATGGGGATACAAACTTTATATCTTGGAAGCCTAGGGTTCTTCTCATATTAGAATAAAATGATCTCTTGAATTTTTTCAATGAGAAAATTCCAGAACCAAAAGAGGAAGAAGACAAGTATCAGTGGAGGACATGTGATGCAAAAGCAAGAAAGATTTCATTGGACTCAGTCAAAGATCACTTGATTCCGCAAATCTAAAAAAAGAAGACAACTATGAATATGTTCAAGACCTTGAAGAAGTTATTTGAACACAGTAGCATCAATGTGACCCTCACATTGAAGAACCAACTATCAAATATGAATATGACTAAGTCTGAATCAATTGCCTCATATTTCATGAGGATCATCGAATTTCGAGATAAGCTAAGGTCCAGTGGAGAAAAAATTAAAGAAAAGGAGCTTGTCATCGCCACTCTAAATGTCCTTCCACCATATTGGGAGTCCTTCATCCAAACCATAAGTGGTTGAACCAAGCTTCCAAAATTTGACAGGTTGGGAACAAATTGCACTCAGGAAAAGACCAAGATTGCAACAAGATAGTGGCTCCATGGTAGTCAAGCTGAGGAGAATCAAGCATTCATTACTCATGCCAAGAAAGGCAAGGGAAAAGGAGGTAAATTTTACAAACATAAACACCAAGCCAGGTGACCAAGCTCTTCTCTAGATCATAGGAAAAATAAGAAGGATTTATCACACATACAATGCCATAAGTTTAAGAAATATGGTCACTATGCAAACAAGTGATTTTAGTGCAAACAAGAAAAGCATGAAGCTTCAACAACTGATCTGGAAGAAGGTCATCATCAAAAGAAACAAAGAAATGAAGATCTTACAAAATTCATCTTCACATCAGAATTATCAGGTATTGTTCCACCAACTAGTGATACATGGATTATAGATAGTGGTGGTTCTAAACATATGACTGGTTATAAAGAGAACCTTTCAGAAGTTGTTGCGAAAGAATCCTATCTCTGTGTTGTACTTGGAGATGATTCCAACTACACTATTAAAGGATTTGGATCGACCTCTCTTCAGTTGCAATCCAATGGCTTACTACATCTCAATGATGTGCTTTATGTACCTGGTATGAAAAGAAACCTTGTCGCCATCTCCGCCTTCGAAGACAAGGGATATAGAGTTACATTTTTAGATGGAAATGTGCTTACACGGCATAATAATACTAGCATGAACACAAAAAAAGTGATTAGTGTAAGGGAGGAAAGCTTGTATCATCTGAGTACTCTACTAGCTCAAGATTTAGTCCATTATTCCACTAACATCAACGAGCTATGGCACATAATACTAGCTCATCTAAACTATCAATCTCTCCCATCATTAAGGAACATGGTGACAGGTCTACCAATGCTTCATGTAGACCATGATGGTATATGTAAAGGATGTGCACTTGGTAAGAATACCAAAGGTTCCTTTTCGAAAAGTGAAAGCAGATCCAAAGGAATACTGGACTAGTCCACTCTGACTTGTGCAGACCCATGACTGTTACTTCATTGGGTGGTTACAACTACTATCTAACATTTATTGATGATCACTCTCGAAAGACGTGCATATACTTTCTCAAGACCAATGAATTCGAGGCAGTACTCAACAAATTCAAAGAATTCAAAGCACACGTCGAGAATTTTTCAGAAAGAAGGATTAAGATCTTGAGATCAAAAAATGGTGGAGAATATACCTCTACAAAGTACGATTATTTCTGCAAGGAAGAAAGAATAAAGAGGGAGATCACTGTTCCCTACAACCCTCAACAAAGTTGGGTTGCATAAAGGAAGAACTGAGAAGTTGTAGAGGAAACCAAAGCCATGATACATGACTAGAGTCTACCGATGTTCTTATGGGTAGAAGCATCCAGAACAACTGTTAATGTACAAAATAGATGCCCTCATAAAATATTAAAGAACATGATTCCGGAAGAAGCCTTCACAAGAGTGAAGCCACAAGTGGGCCACCTTTGTATCTTTGGTTTCCCAGTATACATTCATGTGCCCAAGGATAAAACAAAAAATACAGAACCTTCAGGAAAGAAGGGAACTTTTATGGGTTGCAGCGAGTATTCAAAGGCTTACAGAATATACATCCCAAGATCGAGGCAGATCGAAGTCGACAGGGATGTGAGCTTTGAAGAAGAGATGGCTATCCGAAAAGGAAGAGGATCTGATATGGAGATCAATGATGATGAAGAGATGAGATCATCTCCCCCTCTAGAAATAAAGAGGGAGTCTGAAAAAAAGAATGAACCAATCGATCCCATTGATCTCGTTGATCCAGTTGATGCTCCCATAGATATGGCAGTAATCCGAAAAGGGCCTAGATGGGAAGAATATACATTGCAAGATGCAGAGGGGCACGAAGCCCCACACAGAACCCATTGGGAAATAAAAATACCTTAGAGGTTCTCGAGTTATGTAGCATTGATGAGTCATATCATTGACTCAGAGCCTACCACGTATGAAGAAGCATCTAGACACCAAGATTGGAATGATACCTTGATGGAGGAGTTCCATTCCATCATGAAAAATGATGTATGGTAGGTTGTACCGAGATCTGATGGGAAGTCAATAGTGACCTCCAAATGGATTTTCAAGATTAAACATGAAGCAGATGGTAGCGTGGAAAAACATAAGACTAGATTTGGTTCCAGAGGTTTCTCTAAGAAAGAGGGAATTGACTATGATGAAACATTTTCTCTGATGTCTTGATATACTTCCATTAGAACCATCATTGCTATTGCTTCAACTATGGGATGGACGCTGAATTAGATGGATGTAAAGACCACCTTCCTCAATGGTATTATCGAGGAATAATTTCACATTGAACAATCATAAGGGTTTATTTTCCATGGGAAAGATTATCATGTTCGTAAACTGAAAAAGGCATTATATGGACTCAAGAAAGCACATCGTGCTTGGTATGGACGAATAGAAAGATACTTGGTAAACTTGGGATTCACCAAGAGTGATGCAAACTCCAATATTTACTACAAGATTATGGATAATGAGCCATTGATTTTGGTCTTGTGTGTGGATGACTTGTTTCTCATAGGAAATGAGAAACTAATTGGATGGTGTGAGAAGAATCTTGCCTCTGAGTTTGAAATGAAGGACCTAGGATTGATGCATTGCTTCTTGGGATTAGAAGTAACGCAGAGGTAGAAGGAAATTTTCCTAAGTCAAGGAAAATACACCAATGATATTATGAAGAGATTCAGGATGTTGGACTACAAGTCCATGGCTATTCCATTGGATGCAAATTTCAAGAAGCTACAGGAATCTACCTCAAATTATGATATGATTGATCCCACCATTTATCGCTAGTTGATTGGCTCTTTGATGCATATGACAAACACCAGACCAGATATATGTTTTGCTATAAATACTCTCAGCCAATTTATGAGTGATCCAAGGAAGATTCACTGGTTTTATGCAAAGCACATTCTCAGATACTTACGTGGCACTGTGGGATATGGGCCAAGATGGATTCACCTTGTTGAGAAATATCTTATCATGTTCGTTCATAAAGAGGGGTTTTTAATTATGAAAAATAAGGTCAATATATTGTAGGTAGTGGGAGGTGAGGAGTAGCGTATAAGGGGTTTATAGGTATTGGGGGATATAAAACGTGGTTTCTTGTAAAAATAAGGAATGTATCATAAAAATAGGGTTTTTTTTAAATTAGAAGTATGTATTGGGAGGGGGGCTCAACAATAGGATTTATGTAGGTAATTATCAATGTCTCATGAAATTAGGGGTATTCTTTAATATCCCATGAACAAAGGCACTATGACATGGATTCACTGAGTGAAGGCCCCGTGGATATGGGCTAAGATATGATTTAGGATGTGATATGAAATTGCAAGGATTTTGTTACTCATATTAGGTCGGGTGTGTTGCAAACAAGAAGAGTACTTCTGGATGTTACTTCACTTTGGGCTCTATAATGATTTCCTTGTGTAGTAGGAATAAGACCTCAATAGCACTTAGCACCGCAGAGGCCAAGTATATGGCTTCCAATATAGTAGCCCGAGAAGCAATATCACTTCAAAAACTCCTTGCAAGATTATTTGGTCAGATTCCAGGACCAACTGTGATTAACTATGGAAACTAGAGTTGTATACAGATGTCAGTGAGTCTCGCGTTTCAAGAAAGCACAAAGCATATATATATATATTTGATATCATTATATTCATGATACAGTGCAGAAAGGTACACTCGAGTTATAGTATGTTCCAAAATATGACCAAACTCTAGATGTTCTTACCAAGCCTCTTCTCAGGACAAAGTTTGATCACTTTCTCAGAAGACTTAGAGTAGAAGAAAATGCATCCCTCGTGGAGAGGGGAAGTTGAGACAAAGATATATGCTTCTTTCACACTGGTGCCACTACTCATTCTGAATATCGGCTTGGAATGGGAATAAATCCCATCATCATAGTGAGACAGGTAGGTATTAGATGGTCGTGTGCATTGGTGACCACTATACGTTCTAATTCTCAATACAGTGTTTTGGAGTATTCCCACCACCTCTTGAGATGAACTGGTAGTAGATGGTTGTGTAGACCGATGACCTTCAATTGTCTTGGTTCTTAAACTTAGGGTTTTGGATAATTCCCACCGGCCTTGGTTCTCAACTTGGTGAAGGAGAATTCCCACCAACACTTTAGATGAAATGGTAGTAGTTGGCAATGCGAAGCATGTCCAGGTTCTTGGTTAGAGATGAAATTGAATTGTAGTAGATGAGATGTTGATTAATCTTCGATTAACTGTGAAGAGTTTATGGATCTACCGATGGAATGAGTAGACCAGATGCATGATGACACCTCTCAACGGATGGAAGCATTGTTTACAACCTTCAGTATGTATAGAGATTATCGAAACAGATGAGATGTATAGAAGAAACCCAAATGTTCATGATGTTGATGATGACCATATATGAAAAATACCTTCCTTGTTGAGAGGGAGTGTTGGAATTTGTACAACTTCAAAAGTTATTCTTATTGTACTTGTATTGTATTTCCTTATACCTCCTATAGAATATTATATTGATGTAATTACTCATGAAAACCCTAGAATGAATTAATGTAAACCCTAGGGAAAGAATACCCAGAAAATAATAAAAATAAAATTATTTTTGTATTTCCCTAATGTAGGTCGGCCCCAGTAAAAAGTCACTTGGAAAATCAGTGTAAATAGGAGGCGCCCCTCCTCATTTATTCATTCACTCACAACAAGTTCTCTCTATGAGAGAAAGGTGCACTACTGCAGCCAGAGGGAGTGCTTTTTGGGGTTGTATCTTAGAGATATATTTTTCTCTCATTTTCTTCTTCTGTCCGTTCTCAAAAGCTATCATCTCTATACAGAGGTTTATTGGTTTTTTTTTTCGATTGGGTTTCCCATGATAAATTCTTGTGTTATTTATTTATGCTCTTTGTATTTCTTCTAAAGATCCTATTGTTTATTTGCAATTAAGTTATACTGCTATAATCTCGTAAACTAACACCATGTTGCTAGGTAGCCTAATATATGAAAATAACACTTTGTGGAAGTAATTGAGTCCTCGCAGCAAGGAATTGTTAGCTTTTGTAAAAGAGTAATATATTAGTAGTGATTTGGTGGACTATAGATGATTTCATCAAGGTACTTTGAACTTTGGAAGCAATTTTTTATAAGCACATCAAACTCGCAATAAATTTTCAGCATATTTTCCCTATTTCAAGCATCTTAGGAATTAATCTTTTTATTCATGGGTACTCTCACCACACTTATGTCCCCACCTCCTCCAAAACAACCAAAAAATGTTGTTTTTGATGAAAAAATTCCTTTGATGTCTTGGCATCATTGCTGAGATGTATTGTGGCCTATGGAAATGGAAATAAATGGTGAAAATTCACTATCTACAGAAACAGAAATAAATAGTGAAACTTCATGGCCTATGGAAATGTACTTGTGAAAATTCAATTTTTTTGCAAGAAATGTCAAAATGTTTTTTTAAGCTCCTTAAGCACTAGGTCCACTTTGTTACCGAATAGATTGAATCTAGTTGGAATTTCAGTGAGCCACCAAAGATGAACAAATACTTATTCAAATTCAAGAGTTTAGAAGTACATTTAAGACTTCCAAGGCCCCTTTTTAATTTTTTTACCACATGTTCATACCCTACGGGAAAGTTGTAAGAAATGTGCTAGTATGGGTTTTTCTAAGGAACTTGGCTTACTAGGACTTAAACATCAATCTGGGTATTCCAAGGTGTTTTTTTTCATTGGTAGTTATAAGTTGTTGAATAAACGACTTAGAATTTCCAGGTTTTTCACCGCTCCTCCAAAGCTGGAATGGTCGTCTTGATGGTTATGCCTTAGGAGGTTATTAAAGTTCATGGGTCAATGTATATGAACCTGCTAGAAATTATTACTGAGTCATATGGACATGTGATAGGCCCCCCTAGGTTTTATTTCATGTTTTGAGAAAAATATTTTTTCCCATAAACTTAGGCTATTTTTTAGTAGTTTAAATGGGGAAATTATTGTTGTAATAAAGCTATATTGCAGGAAACATGGGCCCCAACCCCGTTTCCAGCATTTCCCTATTTAGAAACTTAGAAACATGTACCATACGGCCCATAAACGCGTTTCCGTACGAATGAAACATGTTTTCAAGATGGAAACGTGTTTTGTCCGCACGGAAACGTGTTTTCGATATGGCTGCAGTCAATTAGCTCATGTTTCCAAAAACAATGTTGCCATGGAGCAGTAGTTTTTGGTGATATTAATGGTAATGTTAAATTCTTAAAGTAAAAGTGACATTCTCCTTATCTTTTAATTTCCATCCTTTTACTTAAATTTCTAACATTACCAATAATTGTTTCAGGATGTTTGAGAGTGGTTCCAACCTTAATGGACTTCATATGCAAAAAGTAGAATTTAGATCCCATTCAAAATTCAACAGACTTAATAGTTTTCAGGATTTTAGGATTGCAAAGTTTCCACCAGATTCTATCATGTATCAGGGTATGGAATTGACATTTAATTAAGCAGATCAACCTCTATATGTATATTGATGTTGGTGGTGTTGATTATTGAACTTCGCTATCATGACATTAATAAAAATATACTATTCACTCAAACAAAATCACTTATTAAGCACGGGAATTTTTTTCTACCTTATTTTAACAATTGGATTAGGAAGTTTCATCAAAATTGTAGGGTGTTGAGCTGTTGAATAATTCCCTTGGAAGATCAAGTTTAAAATTCAAGTTAGAGACAAAGGCTAGAGCCTAGAGGAAAGAGGCATAGGGTGTTATTGATGAATAGGACCTCAATATAGGAAATGATTTGTCGTTATGTATGATTTATGATTTATATTTCACATTTATTTTTTTAAATAAAAAATGTTATTGCTCATATATATATATATATATCGTGTTTCCCCATTTCCAAAATTTTAGGGGGTCACGTTTCCCTCCTTTCATTGTTTCCCCATTTCGTGTAACTTAGTAATAAAAGTGTGGTTAGAGGTCTGATTTTTCCACGGGGGTGCTTGTTTTCTATCTCAGAGCACCCATTGTACCCCTAAAACCACTTTTCCTAAGTTTTAAGTGATCAATTTATCACTTAAGTAAAAAATCTCCAAAAAATAAAAAATATCAATCAATTAATTAAATAATTAATTAAACTGGAGAGAATATCCAAATTCCTAAATTAGTGGATTCTTGACTGATTTGATTGAAATCAGTTTCTATCAGCTTCCCTAATTTAAGGCAAGACATCTCATTGATTAAAGCATTATCTTTAGTGTTGATTGAGGCTACTGCTAGTTTGCGAGATTAAGGGGACGTTTTTCTCCTTAGAAGGGGGCACAATTACTCATGTTGCACTCATCTAGCATGTTTTGGAGATCCCAAAGAGGGGTTGTGCCTACCTATTGAGAGGTGGTACATTTTTATTAAGTGTAACTCCCTGTAACTCGCCCAAATCAAGGGATAAACTCACTCTCAATTTTAAATTCTCCCTCAGTCTTCTTCAGTTGGAAAAGGTTCCCTCTTGGTCCTAGTTTTCTATAAAAGCAATACTCTCTCCCTTTCAAACTAGTTGGAATGTGCCGAAAAGAGCCTTCCTATTGTAATCGTTGTTTATTCGAGAAATAAAAGATATTAGGATTTCTATTTGTGCGGTCCTTTGTTGAGTGGATGTATTATCATAGTTCTTTGTGGAGATAATATGTGTTGGATCTATCTTGCTTCAAAATTCCAAATCTAGCTTGCTTGAAGGACTGGTATCAAATTTGCGAGGTAAATTAAGTTGTTTGTTTATTGCGTTAATTTATTTAGTATGAATTCTTAGAGGTGCAAATCAAATATTTTCATTTGTTTATGAATATTTTCACACTGATTTCTAAGTATATATGTTGTTGGATTTGATCATTGGTTGTTGAGTTGTGTGAATAGCAAGTTATCTTAGCTGGAGATCAAGAAGATATTGTTTGATCTTCCTCACTTCTAACACTTGTGTTTACAGATAAAGTTCGTCGGGCACTACATCTGAATGATGTGCTATATGTACTTGGTATGGAAAGAAACCTTGTCTCCATCTCCACCTTAGAGGGCAAAGGATATAGAGTGACATTCACAGATGGAAAGGTGCTCACATGGCACAAGGATTCTAGCATGAACACAACAAAAGTAATTGGTGTGAGGGAGGAAAGATTGTATCGACTGAGCTCTCTACTAGCTCAAGCCTTAGTCCATGATTCCACTAACATCAATGAGATATGTCACATAAGACTAGATCATCTAAACTATAAATCTCTCCAAACATTAAGGAACATGGTGACAGGTCTACCAATGCTTCAGACCATGATGGTATATGCGGAGGATGTGCACTTGGTAAGAATACCAAGGGTTCCTTTCCAAAAAGTGAAAACAAATCCAAGGGAATATTGGATCTAATACACTATGACTTGTGCGGACCTATAATGGTTACTTGATTGGGTGGTTACAGCTACTATGTATTGATGACCACTCACAGAAGATGTGGATATACTTTCTCAAGACCAAGAAATCCGAGGAAGTACTCAACAAATTCAAGGAATTCAAAGCAAAAATCCAGAATTGTCAGGAAGAAGGATTAAGATCCTGAGATCAGAAAATGGTGGAGAATATACCTCTAAAAAGTTTAATGATTTCTACAAGGAAGCATGAATTAAGAGGGAGTTCACAGTTCCCTACAACCCTTAACAAAATGGGGTTGCGGAAAGGAAGAACTGAACAATTGTGGAGGAATCCAAAGCCATGATACATGACCATAGTTTACCAATGTTCTTGTGGGAAAAAGAATCCAAGATAGATGTCTATGTACAAAACAAATTCCCTCATAAAATCTTGAAGAACATGGCCCTGTAATAAGCCTTAACACGAGTGAAGTCAGAAGTGGGCCAACTTCGTATCTTTGGCTGCCCAGTATACATTCAGGTTCCCAAGGATAAAGGATGAAACTAGAGCCTTCAAGCAAGAAGGGAACATTCGTGGGATGCAGTGAATCTTCAAAGGCTTACAGAATACACATCCTAGGATCGAGGTAGATCGAAGTCAGTAGGGATGTCACCTTTTAAGAAGAGACTATCCGTTTAGGATCTTATATGGAGATCGATGATGAATAAGAGATGAGTGTTGGTTGTGGAGCCTAATCTTCCAGATCTAGAGATATTATTTAGTTGTGATTGTAACCCAGGAGTATTGTACACTCGTTCCCCTTGCCTTGGGTTTTGGGGCAGCTCCGTCGAGACACGGGGGTTCGGGGGCAGAGCCCCTGAGAAAATTTTTGGGATGTGTGTTGGGCAATAGTATTGCGGACCCATGGTATTCGGTTAACCCTAGAATTTTCCCATTGTATTTCCCCTATAAAAGAAAACATTGTAAAACGACTGAGTATGGTATTGTATTGTATTGGAAGAGAGACTGTGAGAGCGTGAAGAGGAAGTGCAGTGGTTTTGCTGCAGGGTGTATCCCTTCATATTTTTGGATTGTAATAAAAGGACTGGCAATTTATTTGTGGACGTAGCCCATCATTTGGGTGAACCACGTTATATATGTGTCTCTCTGTAATGTTTTAATGTGTTTTTCATCTTTTTTATTGCTTTAACTGTATATCTGTTATTGCTATGCGGTCCTATTTTCTAACAATTGGTATCAGAGCCAAAAGGTCTATTTGGTTGGTAAACTCGCAGGAAAGAAGGGTTCCTAGTTCGAGTGGGAGAAATGGTGGAAGAAGGAAAGTTTAGGGTCGAGAAATTTAACGGCCAAAACTATCAGTTATGGAAGATGCAAATGGAGGACTATCTGTACCAGAAGGATCTGTACCTTCCATTGGGCGAAAAAGGAAAACAACTGGCAGCTATGAAGGATGAAGAATGGGAGGTTCTTGACAGAAAGGCACTGGGAACAATACGGCTGTTCTTGGCTTCGTCGGTGGCCTTCAATATTTCGAAAGAAAAAACGACAGAGGGTGTGATGAGCGCATTGAGTAAGCTCTACGAAAAACCCTTAGCTTCTAACAAGGTATTTTTAATGAAGTGTTTATTTAATATGAAGATGTTGGAAGGTGGATTTGTTGCTGACCATCTAAATGAGTTTAATACACTTACCAGTCAGTTAAGTTTTGTAAAAGTGAACTTTGTTGATGAGGTTAGGGCTCTTCTGATCTTGTGCTCATTGCCAAAAAGCTGGAATAGCTTGGTCATGGCGGTAAGTAACTCTGTCCCTAGTTCAAACACTCTTAAATTTGATGATGTTGTTGGTGTTATTCTTAGTGAGGAAGTGCGAAGAAAAAGCACAGGTGAGACATCAGGTAATGCGTTGACCATGGAGAGAAGAGGGAGCCAAAACGAGAGAGGAAGGATCCCAGGAAATCGTGGCAAGTCTAAAAAGGGAAGATCCAAGTCCATATTCGAAAAAATAGAGTGTTGGAACTGTGGTAAGAAAGGAAATCTGAAGAAGGACTACAGAACTCCAAAGAAAAAAGGAGACAGACAACAAGAGACTACTTAGGAAGCGAATGTAGCAGGTGATGTGTTACAAGATGCTTTGATTCTTGCATTAGATAATACTAGTGATTACTGGGTAGTAGATTCAAGGGCTTCATGTCATGCTACACCCCATAGGAAATTCTTTCATGATTATGTTCAAGGTAATTTTGGGCATGTGCTATTGGGGGATGATGAACCATGTAAAATTGTTGGAAAGGGTAAGGTACGGATTAAGTTAAATAATGGAAGCGAATGGCTACTAAAGGATGTAAGGAACATTCCTGCTATGAAAAGAAATCTGATCTCAACAGGGCAGTTGGGAGATAGCGGCTGTTTGTCTACGTTTGGAGAAACGTGGTGGAAGATCACTAAAGGATCAATGGTAATTGCAAAAGGAGATAGGATAGGCACGTTATATTTATGTCCTCATAATACTGGTTATTCTATCTCTGTAGCTTCCACAGAAACAGGTGTGACGTTGTGGCATCATAGGCTTGGCCACATGAGTGAGAAGGGGATGCAGATTCTCCAATCAAGGAAACTGCTTCCTGATTTGAAGCAGGTAAGTTTGGAATTCTGTGAGAACTGTGTTTATGGAAAACAAAAGAGAGTTAGATTTCTCAGGGTTGGGAAACAAAAGAAGAGTGAAAAGTTAGAGCTTGTCCATACAGATGTATGGGGACCAGCTTAGGTACAATCTCTTGGTGGCTCTCGTTATTATGTTACTTTTATTGATGATGCAACTAGAAAAACTTGGGTTTATTGCATTAGACATAAATCTGATGTGTTTGATACTTTTAAGAAGTGGAAAGCTTTGGCTGAGAATGAGACAGGAAAAAGGTTGAAATGTCTCATATCTGATAATGGAGGTGAGTACTGCAGCAAGGAGTTTGATAGTCACTGTTCACACAATGGGATTCATAGAGAGAAGACAGTCCCTGGAACACTCCAAGAAAATGGTGTGTCAAAAAGGATGAACAGAACGATCATGGAGCGTGCAAGGTGTATGAGATTGCATGCAGGGTTTCCCTTACAGTTTTGGGCTGATGCTGTAAACACTGTTGTTTATTTAATAAACAGAGGGCCTTCAAGTGCTTTGGACAGTGGCATTCCAGAGGAGGCATGGACAGGTAAACAAGTAAAATACTCATTTCTGAGAACTTTTGGTTGTGAAGCATTTGTCCATATTGATAAAGATGATAGAACAAAGCTTAAGGCTAAATCCAAGAAATGTACCTTTATTGGATATGGGGTTGATGATTTTGTATCGCTTATGGGATCTTAAAAATCGCAAAATCATTAGGAGTAGAGATGTAGTATTCAATGAAAAGGTCATGTACAAAGATCAGTTGCAGGGAAAGAAAGAAGAAAAGGAAAACACAGAGTACACAGTGCTTGATGAAATCAAAGAAAATGAAGTTCCAAAAGCAGCAGAAAATCAAGAGCAGCAGCAGGTACCTGAAACTCGTGCAACTGTAATAAAGTCTACCAGGTTAAGTAGACCCCCTGAACGATTCTCTCCTTCACTGTATTATTTATTGATGACTGATTCTGGTGAACTATAATGTTTTGAAGAAGCAATGTAGGTAGAAACTAGAAAGAAGTGGGAGCAAGGCATGGATGAGGAGATGGACTCATTGGTAAGAAACCAGACTTGGGATCTGGTTAAGTTGCCTACAGAAAAATGGGCATTGCAGAATAAATGGGTTTACAGGTTGAAGGAAGAAGATGGAGGAAAGAAGCGGTACAAGGATAGACTTGTTGTAAAGGGGTTTGCACAAAAGAAAGGTATAGACTTTGATGAAATATTTTCTCCTGTTGTTAAAATGACTTCAATTAAAACTATTTTAAGTCTAGTGGCGGTATAATATTTGCATCTTGAACAGTTAGATGTAAAAACGGCCTTTCTCCATGGGTATTTGGAGGAGGAGATTTATATGTAGCAGCCACAAGGGTATGAGGTCAAAGGGAAGGAGAATTTGGTTTGAAGGTTGAAGAAGAGCTTGTATGGCCTGAAGCAAGCTCCAAGGCAATGGTATTTAAAATTTGATAAGTTTATAACAGAACAAGGTATGATATATGTCATTCTAATCACTGTGTTTATTTCAAGAGGCTAGATAACGGAATATATATTATCTTGTTATTGTATGTGGATGACATGATTGTTGCAGGGTCTAACATGTAGGATATAAATGTGCTCAAAAGAAAACTAGCTAAATCATTTGTGATGAAGGATTTCGGTGCTGCAAAGCAAATCCTTGGTATGAGAATAACAAGAGATAGGAAAAATCGAAAATTGACGTTGTCTCAAGGTGAGTACATAGAAAAGGTGTTGCAGAGGTTTAGAATGCAGAATGCAAAACCGGACAGTACACCTTTGGCCATCCATTTCAAACTAAGCAAGGATATGTGTCCAGAGACACAGGAAGAGGTAGATTACATGTCCAAGATTCCTTATTCATCAGCAGTTGGGAGCTTGATGTATGCCATGGTGTGCATAAGACCAAATATTGCACATGCAGTGGGAGTTGTGAGCAGGTATATGAATAATCCAGGTAAAGAGCATTGGAAAGCAATACAATGGATTCTCAGGTATTTGAGAGGTACCACTTCTCATGCATTATGTTTTGGAGGTTCAGACACTGTTCTACGGGGATATGTTGATGCAGATATGGCTGGTGATAAAGACAGTAGGAGTAGCACCACAGGGTATGTGTTTATTGTAGGTGGAACAACAGTAAGTTGGATTTCAAAATTGCAACAGGTTGTTGCACTTTCAACAACGGAAGCAGAGTATGTTGCTGCTACAGAGGCTAGTAAGGAGATGATTTGGTTGTAGAGGTTCATGGAAGAATTGGGTAAGAAGCAGGAGAATAATAGGTTGTTCAGTGATAGCCAGAGTGCCATTCATCTTGCAAAGAACTCATCCTTTCATTCAAGGACTAAACATATACAACTCAAGTACCACTTCATAAGATTTGTTTTAGATGAAGAACTGTTAAAACTGGAAAAGATTCACACTAGCTAGAATCCTGCAGACATGTTGACAAAGGGAGTAACCAGAGAGAAACTGAGTTCCTGCTCGGTTTCTGTTGGCCTTCAAGCATGAAGGTGAAAATAAGAAATTTGCCAAGTCTAAGGTCCAGAGCATAGTCCAGCAAGTGCAGTAGCAATGGAGTTGCTGTGATTAGTCTCCAAGTGGGAGATTGTTGGTTGTGGAGCCTAATCTTCCAGATCCAGAGATATTATTCAGTTGTGATTGTAACCCAGGAGTATTGTACACTCATTCTCCCTGCCTTGGGGTTCGGGGGCGGAGCCCCCGAGAATTTTTTTTTGGGATGTGTGTTGGCCAACAATATTGCGGACCATGGTATTGGGTTAACCCTAGAATTTTCCCATTGTATTTCCCCCTATAAAAGAAAGCATTGTAAAATGACTGAGTATGGTATTGTATTGTATTGGAAGAGAGACTATGAGAGCGTGAAGAGGAAGTGTAGCGGTTTTGCTGCAGGGTGTATCCCTTAATCTTTCTAGACTGTAATAAAAGGACTAGCAATTTCTTTGTGGACGTAGCCCATCGTTTGGGTGAACCACGTTATATATGTGTCTCTCTGTAATGTTTTAATGTGTTTTGCATCTTCTTTATTGCTTTAACTGTATATCTGTTATTGCTCTATGGTCCTATTTTCTAACAATGAGATCATCTTCCCCTCCATAAGTTAAGAGGGAGTCTGAATAAAAGAATGAATCGATTGATCCCTTTGATCCATTTGAGTTGATTGATGCTCCCACAGATATGGCAGTAAGCCAGAATAGGCCTAAATGGGCACAACAAACACTATAGGATATAGAAGGGCATGGAGCCCCACAAAAACCCATCAGGAAAGAAAAATACCTTATAGGTTCTCAAGTTATGTAGCACTCATGAGTCACATCATTGACTCATAACCTACCACGTACGAAGAAGCTTCCAGAAACCAAGCTTGGAAGGATGCCCTGACGAAGGGGTTCCATTCCATCATGAGGAATGACGTATGGGAGGTTGTACCAAGACCTGAGGGGAAGACGATAGCTCCAAATGGTCTTTCAAGATTAAACACGAAGCAGATGGTAGCATGGAAAAAAAAAAGGCCAGATTTGTTGCCATAGGATTCTCTCAAAAAGAGGGAATTGACTATGATGAAACATTTGCTCCTGTGACTCTATATACTTCCATCAGAACCATCATTGCCACTGCTTCAGCCATGGGATGGAAGCTGCATCAGATGGATGTAAAAACCACATTCCTCAATGGCAATATCAAGGAAGAAGTTTACATTGAACAACCAGAAGGGTTTATTGTCCATGAGAAAGATTCTCACATATGTAAATTGAGAAAGGCATTATATGGTCTCAATAAAGCACCTCGTGCTTGGTATGGATGAATAGACAGATACTTGGTAAACTTGGGATTCACCAAGAGTGATGCAGATCCCATTATTTACTACAAGATTGAAGATAATGAGCCACAGATTTTGTTCTTGTACATGGATGAATTGTTTCTCACAGGAAATGAGGAACTAATTGGATGGTGTAAGAAGAAGCTTTCCTCTGAGTTTGAAATGAAGGACCTCGGATTGATGCATTACTTCTTGGGATTAGAAGTATGTAAGAGGCAGGAGGAAATTTTCCTAAGTCAAGGAAAATACACCATTGATATTTTGAAGAGATTCGGGATGTTGGACTGCAAGTCCATGGATAACCCAATGGATGCAAATTTCAAGAAGCTGAAGGAGTCTACTTCAACTTCTAATATGATTGATCCCACCATGTATAACAAGTTGATTGGCTCTCTTATTTATCTGACAAATACCACACTAGATATATGTTTTGCTGTGAATACTCTTAGCCAATTTATGAGCGATATGAGGAAGATTCACTGGGTTTCTGCAAAATATGTTCTCATATACTTGCGTGGAACTGTGGGATATGGTCTAAGATATGATTCAGGATGTGATATGATATTTCAATTATTTTTTGACTCACATTGGGTCAGGTGTGTTGCAAATAGGAAGAGTACTTCTAGATGTTGCTTTATTTTGGGATCTACAGTGATTTCCTGGTGTAGCAGGAAGTAGACTTCACTAGCACTTAGCACCGCAGAGGCCGAGTATATGGATTCTAATATCGAGAAGCAGTATGGCTTTGAAAACTCCTTGCAGGATTGTTTGGTCAGATTCCTGGACCAACTATGATTCATTGTGAAAATCAAAGTTGTATACAAATATCAGTGAATCCTGTATTTCATGATAAGATTAAGCATATAGAGATCTAATATCACTACATCCATGATATGGTGCAGAAAGGTATGGTCGAGTCATAATAATTTCTTACAAATGACCAAACTTTAGATATTCTTACCAAGCCTCTTCTCATGACAAAGTTTGACTACTTTCGTAGAAGAATTGGAGTAGAATAAAATGCATCCCTCGTGGAGAGGGAAATCCGAGACTGATATCTATGACGCTTTCACACTAGTGCCTCTACCTGTTTTGAATCTCAGCCAGGTATGGGAGAAATCCCATTGACACTGTGATACAGGCAGGTAGTACATGGTTGTGTACACTAATGACCACTATATGTTTATATGCTCAATATGGTTTTTTTTGGAGTATTCCCACTAGCTCTTGAGATGAACATGTAGTAGATGGTCGCGCACACAAGTGGCCTTTTCTCGCTCCGATTCCCAAGTAGGTATGGGATAAATCCCATTGACATCTTGATATGGGAATGACATAGATGATCTTGTGCACTGATGACCACTATACGTTCAGAATCTCAATCTGGTGTTCTTTGGATTATTCCCACCATCTCTTGAGATGAACATGCAGTAGATGGTCATGTACACCGGTGACTTCTATTGGCCCTGGTTCTCAACTTGGTGTAGGAGAATTCCCACCATCACTTGAGATGAAATGATAGTATACAGTCGTGTGAATCATGTCTAGGTTCTCAAGTAGAGACAAACTTATAGCAGAGATGATAGATCTACCAACAAATTGAGTGGATCAGAATTTGATGTCACCTCTCAATGGACAAAGCCAATGTTGATAACCTTCAGTATGTATAGAGATGATCAAGACAAATGAGATGTACAAAAGAGACCTAGATGTTTGTGATGTTGATGATGACCATATATGAATAATATGTTCCTTGTTGAGAGTGAGTGTTGAAAATTATGCAACTTCAGAAGTTATTCGTATTATACTTGTATTGTATTTCCTTGTACCTCCTATGGGAGTTCATATTGATGTAACTTCTCATGTAAACCCTAGAAAGAATCAATGTAAACCTTGGGGAAAGAATAAACAAGAAAATAATAAAAATAATTTTTTTTTTGTATTTTCCCCAAGGTAGATCGACCCCAGTAATTTTCCACTTGGAAAATCAGTGTAAATAGGAGGCACACCTCCTCAATATTACACACATTCAAAGCAAGTCACTTAGACAAAAAGAGGTGCGCTACTGCAGTGTATGAGAGTATTTTTTTGGGCTTATATATTAGAGAGACATTTTCTCTCTCTCTGTCTCTCTCTTCTTCTTTCCGCCTTCAAGAGTTATCATCTATATACGAAGGTTTGTTAGGTTTTTGTCAATTGGGTTTCCCAAGATAAATTCTTGTGTTTCTTTTTTTTGTGCTTTGTCTTTCTTCTAGATATCCTATTGTTTATATGTAATTAAGTTATACTGCTAGAATATTGTAAAACCAAACACTGCTGATTTGAGGGGGGCGTTGAGGGATTTACAACATTTTCGACGTTAAATGAGGCATGACACCCTCCCTCTAGCTCACTCTAGTATTTCGCTCAGAGCAATTAGCTTATTTTAGCAGTTTTAGCCACCTAGAGGAAAAATACCCCATGTAGCCTACTATAAGCCTACTTTAGGCCATTTTAAAATGATTGTATATTATTTTATGTTATAATTTTAAGTTGACATTTTATAATTGCATATTGACATTTTAAAGGCATGCCAGCCTGGATATTTTTGTAAAGTGACTGTGAGAGGCTATAAATAAACCTCTCCTCACTTCATTTGAACATAAGACAAGTGAGATAAAACATTATGTTACTTTTTAACCCTTCTTAGGGCACTTGGAGTGATGCGCACCTCTTGAGGAGGATATATATCTTGGCTTAAAGGAAAATCTCTTGAAGTTTCTTTGGTTCATGCTCTTTGCTAAGGTGATGCTAAAATTACACACGCACAAGAAGGTATCTAAGTTCTCTTGATTTCTCTTTGTTAAATGTTGATAGATGATGCTTGTTTATGGTTGAATGGTAGCCATTAGTGCTGCATTTTGTCTAAACTAAGTCATTTCTCAGCCTTTTGTCACCATAGTACTGTGAGGGACATCCTCCAGGAGGATTCCTTTGAAGCTTGGGATTTAAGTCTCTTATTTTTTTCCCTAATTAGGCTTCCTTTAACCAACTCTTGTGAATCTTAGAGAAGGCCCTAGTTCGCCAAACTTTGAAAGGACCTCTCAAGAGGAAGGTTGGTCACCTTCCTTAATGCCCTAGGGTTAGGGTAAAACCCTAAAACATGTGACTTTATTCTCACACAATTTTCCTTAAGATATATTGCATTTACATGTGTAAATTTGCATTTTCGTGGTAGAATTAGAGTTATAATTAAGTCTGCATTTTTATGCCTAAAACCCTAAAAATATTTTTTTTTCAAATTTTGTGCCTCCCTATAATTATGGTCTCCTTTCCAATAAATTTGGCCTGGCCATTAAATCCCTAATAATCCTAAGGCGGAATTATAGGGAACCCTAAATATACAAAAATTCTAAAAACCTTAAAATCTGTCCTAAAAACTCTAAAAAAAAATCGAATTTTTGGTCTCTCTAAAATTTTGGCCTGCCATTTTAGGCCCTAGAAATCTTAGGGAGGAATTTGTACAAGCCCCCTAAAAACCTAAATATAGTAAAATTATAAAAAAGGGGTCCTGAACCTAAAATCTAAACCCTAAATTTCACCCTAAGCCTTTCTTAACAACCCTTCCTCAAACCCTCATCCTTCCTTTTCCTCCACTCGGCCTCACCTTACACCCCTTGGGACTCCCACCAGTCCTCACTCTCCCCTTTAGCAGGATGCCAGTAGCAGAAATTTCCATGTCAATAGGATGCCTACCTTCGCTCTTCTTTACTGTTGCTAGTACCTGCTGCAAAACACAACGATTAATACAAAATCAAACATAACATTTAATGGATAAAAGGTTGGAACTAACGCCCATTAGTCATTAGAGGAATTTTGGGGTCTAAAATGAGCCTCCTAAGGAAAATAATAAAATAATAGTTAAAATAATAAAATAATATTGATTAATTTTGGAGGAAGAAAGAAAAAAACTACTTTTTGTGTTCGTATTTTTGACATATCTCCCTGTGTTTTTGCTCAAATTTCGATCGGGAGAGCTCGTTGGATACAAAATTTGATTCCGCATCCAACGAGCTCTCCCGATCGAAATTTGAGTAAAAACACAATGAGATATGTCGAAAATACGAACAAAAAAAAGTAGTTTTTTTTAATGACAAATATGTCAATTCAACCATTATGGTTGACTTATTTTATTGAAATTCTATTGGTTCTTGAATTCCAACTCACAAAAACTTATTTTGGCATGTTTTCTTATAAGGCCCATTTTAGACCCCAAATTTCCTCTAATGACGGTAATTTGAAAGGTTGTTTATGACACTGATTGAAGGTGATTTTATCTTTTTGTACCGTTACTGGTATACCAATGCTATGATAAATTTATGACTGATATTTGTTGCATACAGTGCCCTTTTTAAAGCATGCCCACAATAATTTTCAAGTGAAATATGCAAATATTTATGATGCTATTGGTTGGATGAAGTGTTGCATATGGTGACTACCTAGTGGTATAACTCCAATGCCATTATTTCAAAGTGAATGGCATGTTATAACTTGCAAGTTCATATGCTACCAAACTTGCTTTTTCATGCCAACAACCATCTACCACAAATGTTTCTATATTGAAGTCACTGTTGCTATGTTATTTAATCACTGTTGTTCTGATATGATTATGAAGTGAACTGAATGATTTTATTCACCATTTGACACTGTTTAAAGTTTCTTAATCATTTGTTTGGGTCTCATTAATGAATGATGCTAGTGGATGAACTTTTATATTGCACACAGTCTAAAACTGCCGACCGTATGAAATCAATTATTGATTTATTTTTCAACATCAATACACATGCTGGTGTTTTTTCTTTATATATATGTGTATGAATGCTTATCTTGTTTTACTCTCTATTAAAGGCACTGATCACTAATATCATTGTATAGAGGATATTTTTTTTTTCTGTCCAAGTATCTTGCAGAGTATCTAAAGGAATCTCCCCTTGGAGGTTACGACACTCCTAGGAAGTCTTGGAATTGTGGCTAAGGTGACAATGGTCACTTCTTCCATACGTTGTCTATTAGTGACTAGCCCTACTAGTTCATCCAGTGACAGTTTCCATTTAAGGAAAGATGGCTTATAGAGGCAAAGACAAGTTCATTACATGTGAAAGGCCATTGTTCTACTCAATGTTTCCTTCACTTCAAAGTTTGGAACTTTATTCTTGGAGATGAAACTATGTATCTTCCTTAAAAACTATAGAACTTTTAATGTGCCTTAGCTTTAAATTTTTTAAAATTTTTAAAACAAATGGAGCACTGAGGAAACTACAGTTAATGGCTGAAAATTGTGGTATGAAGAGTCAAGACATCTCAAAGAGGAAGCATCCAAGTGTATTTAATTGTACAAGATGATGCTAGATCTATCCCTAGAGAGGCTTCTAGCAAATCTTCATTTTAAAGGGATAACCAAAGTGGCTATAATGTGTGATTTCTCCTTGAACTTCAAAATATTATTTCTCAAAGCTTGTCATGTCATATTATGGTGCAAAATTCTATTGAAAACTGGGCACAAAACTCTAAAACTGGACCCAATTGGTATAAAGATATCTAGAAATCTCAAGTTACATGGACAAATTGACAAAGCCACAACAAAAAGTTCCTTAGAAGTCATTTGTTACCAAAAAATGTTAGTGAAGTCTTTGATTGTGTCATGCCTCTGCTCTGACACCAATTATATGATTCAAACAAGAAAAAGGTAACATTGACATCCATGAATGAATCACTACTTAGAAGGGAAAGATGGGAAGGAGTCAATGATAAAAGCATAGTGAATGATATATTTGATAAGCCTAAGAACACCATGTAGAGAATCAAAGGAGAGCAAGGGACGAAGAGAGAGTTGCATTACATTATTGGATGGATAAACACAATCCATAATTGGATGAACACAACTAACATGCAAAATGTAGTTGCAACTACCATTAGTGCAGCGAATGTCAAATATTCCTATGCATGGGTCCTTCCTATAAAGGTTGAAAAAGATAATTTTTATTTTTATTAATCGTGGTCGCCAAGGACCTTCTAATTATTAATATTCGCCATCAACTATAATAACGCCAACTTGTCCATATGATTTGAAAGAGAGTTAGAGATTGACTAAGTCCTTGACTAGAGGTGTAATGTTAGAGAGAAGTTCAACATTTATTGTCAAAGAATGGACGCACACATTACAGTGGCAACCTTGACACAAATTCGACTGATAAGATCAAGTATGTAATTGAGACACTTATCCCTTATCACACATATCCAGTATTGCGATCAAGCATGTGCTTATTGACACATTTGCACACAACAATGTTTGAGATAGGTGCAATAATGTGGATGGACAACTCAACAAATTGTAACAACAATAGCCTAAGAGTCTTAACAGATCTCATCTCATTTGTCTCTATCTTTTCACCCCCTTAATATATGCACATTAATGTATTGATAAAAGATAAGAACACATGGAATATGAATTGCTATGAATCGCTTCACATTCCCTTGATTATATAATTTATACTTTGATTTCTAATGGTAAGGAGGTTGATTTCCTTCTAGTTCAATAGTGTTTGTCATGGTTGATAGATAGATCACTGTGTGTTGTAAAGCTTCATGTTCTTCATATTATTTTTGTATAAACTTCTTTATTTAATGAGAATTAAAAGTTAGTTTTCTTTCCGCACTTGAATACCAATTGAATTGTGTTTGTTGTTTATGAATCTATTTTTGCTTGTCTGTTTACTTACAAGTTATCTTGCCATTGCTAGTTGACTATGTATAAAATAGTAATTGCAGCTGTTGTTGTTGATACACTATTTCTGCTTGGCACATGATTATCGATCAAGTTGGTATCCAAGCATGATTATCGATCAAGTTGGTATCAAAGCATTAAGTTTGAAGGTAATTGCTGATTTGCTACACATTTTATGTTCGAGACTCTTTCACAGAAATAAAGTAATGGAGGACTAATTGCAAAGCTACACTGAATTACTTGTATGTGAAGTTACGGTTATTAACTCCACATAATTTTATGCAACACCGCATATTTTTATGTATACACAATTGCCAACTCACCCACCCACCCCTTTTTTTTAATAAAAAAGAGTACTTTTTTAATAAAAAAATACGTCTCGGCCTAACTAGTAGACCTTTGGTTACAAAACTTTCAGGAGCAAACTAGTTTAATAGATTTTTTTGATGCTTTGAAACAAAATTTAAGACAGTATTTTCTAAAAGATACATACATATTCAAGTTCTAGCTGGTAGTGTATAACTGATTAGTGTACTGAATTACTTGTATGACTGATTAGTGTACTGAATTACTTGTATGGGAAGTTACCATTATTAACTCCACATAATTTTATGCTACACCGCATATTTTTATGTATACACAATTGCAAACTTACCCACCCTACATATATTTACATATATTTATTTTAGTGAAAAATAATAATTTTTTATATAAAAAAATAGGTCACGGCAGAACTGGTAGACCTTTGGTTACAAAACTTGCTCTTATAGATATGGAGCAAACTAGTTCAATAGATTTTTTTCATGTTCAAAACAAAATTTAACACAGTATTTTAAAAGATACGAATATATATCTAGCTGGTACTGTAGAATACTATAGAATTGACTAGTGTAAATTTTGGAATAAAAGTATCAAATAATTTATGTTGCACAAATTTTCGGAAAGCAGAAACATAGGGGTACCAGTATTGGATATGTCTAGAAGTTTCCCCCAAACTTGGGGCAAGTTGGGAACGCCAATAATATAGATTATTTTTTTTTTAAATATAAAAATAAAATAATTAAATAAACATGAGAAGAGAAGAAAAAAAACATAAACACAAACCAGATGAGTTAACTTATCCTATGTATTACAGTTGTAACTAGAAGTCTAAAACCTCTTAGCAGATGGAAATAGCAATTAAATCAAGATTACTATCCAAGTTCTTGATTATATAAGGTAGACTCTTTCTAAAGTGGTGACTTTTAAAAGTTATAATCTCTATATTTGTATCCATATGTATAAAATAAGCTTTCGTTTTTGTGTCAACTATAATTAAAATGTACTCGAATATTATATATTTACAAGACATTCTACACTAGGGTATTTGCAAAGGCTTATAAATATTCAAATTTAAATTATTATAAAATAAAAATCAAGATATTTTTTTATTTAAATGTAATATATGCATTTAGTTTTAAAGTAAGATTTAAAACAATTTTCAATTAGTTAGAAGGTTACAATTTATTTATTAAGTAAATAGTAAAATAAATAAATTTATTTTCTTTTTTAATTTAATGTATAAGAAGTTAAAATAAATTTACATTTATTATTGATTAGCCGTAAGTGCAATTTAGCATAGGGGCTACTGAATACTCTAGCACAGTGGACGGAGATCAGTGCTAGTGGGAGGCATAGCACGAAAAAGATTTTTATTGCAACTTGGTTTTCTAGAGAAAAAATTATGAGTCAACCATGTGTATGTACAATGGCGAGGAAATAGGAATGTTGTTAACAACCAACATGGCCATAATGAAAGGGTGGAAGTTCCTTGTGAAGGAAACACAGAAAAAAGTCCCAAGTTCCAGATTAGGAAACACACAAAAAAGTCCCAAGTTCCCGATTTTAGAGGGTAAAAGTTCCCTATAAGTTTTTGACAATTTAGAACTGTTTCCTCTGGATTGAGAAAGTTTCCTACAAGTTCCTAAGCTCCTGGGAAAGTGGGAACTTCCAAAAACAAGTTTACTAAAGACCTGGAGCTAAAAAAAAACAGAATGCATTTCAACTGAATTACAAAAATAATAAAAAATAATCAGGGAGAAGAGGTGGAGAATGATTCCTCTTCAGAGCTCTTCTCATATTCATCATTATTTTAATCTTCCAGATCATTAGTAGTCAAACAGTGCTAATCAGTCATTCAGGGGAGAAGAGGTGGAGAATGATTCCTCTTCAGAGCTCTTCTCATATTCATCATTATTTTAATCTTCCAGATCATTAGTAGTCGATAGCTTCAGAATTTTGCCCTGTAGTTTCATTATAACTTGCTCGAGCATCCTGTATTCTTTTTCCAATGTCGATTTCAATCTCTGCATCAAGCATACGCCTCCTCAAATGTTTGATTTGAGATTCAAGAAATTCTTTGTTGATATTATTGGGTGATTGATCTGTCATAACGTTTTTCAAAAGTCCTTTGTCTCTTCACAAGATTCTCCACTATCTTGTCACTGATTGCACAGGTTTCCTTAATTTCTTTAATACCAGGTCTAGAGTCTTGAATATACATAATTTCTTTGCTTTTCTCCATTATATAATCTAAAAATTGAAGAACCTGTAAATTGACATCCTGTTCAATGAAAAGAGTCGAAATGACCCTTGGAAGCAGTCAAAATAGAGAATAGAGAATTTAACTCTGAATATTGCCCCCATTATAAATCTCCAGGACGTCCAAACTGAAACTCTTTAGCACTACAGCCTATTGGGTTACAACAACAAACTTCCTAGGTCTGCTTCTTAGAATGGTTATAGTTTAATTCACCAGTATTTTCAAAGCCAATGCTTTCAACGCTAATCTTTTCTTTTCTTTGTTGTAGACACATCAACAAACGTTCAGAACCGAATAACAACACAGATTACACCTTGCTGCAATAAAAAAACCAACTAAATCTTCATTCAAACATCTGCTAGCCCAATCCAACAGTGGCCTGAAGTAAACCAATGTTATAGCACAAGGAAGAGCACTGAAGCAACGAACCAGACACCGATGGCGATCATTTTCAATAAAGCTATCATATTTTTCACCATACATCAGAAAACCTAGGGTAACTAGTAAAACACACTCATTATGTTGACAAGCAATTAAGCTATCAAGCAACAAATCAGTAATTATGATCATTTGAACCCAAATATCACAGACCTCGGCACTGTAAAAATTTATTCCCATATAATTTTGACCATCTTCAACTACTGATCTTCCCTCGTCCACATTACATGAGATTGTGAAGCACGCAACATAATTCTGTTCAACATGGAAGAGTCCTACGTCAGAGATGCCCAGAAGAAGATGACAAACCTAGTAGTCGTCGCCGGAGCTGATCCCCTGAGCATTCAACAGGAACGATAGCTCAATTTCCTCCAGAGAATTCCAAATCAAGTTGGGAATGTCCACAAATGGCGAATTACTCCAAGTAAATTGAACTCCGTGCCATCTTGATCCGTCGAAGTCCTGATTCAGATCACTCCGTACTGAGTTCATCATGAAGACTGACTGATGCAAACCCATGATCTTCCCTCTCTCACGAGCGATCTCTCCTTCTTTAACCACAGTATTAAAGGACCAAGTCTCGATTTCATGCTTCATATCTTTTGCATGCTAACCACAGTATTAAAGGACCAAGTCTCGATTTCATGCTTCATATCTTTTGCATGCGAAGACAGAGTGAAATTAAGCCACTTGGCTACCTGAATGATGCACCTATTTAACGCAAGACTATTCCTTATTTGCACAAAAATGACCATAGATTGATTGTATTAGTCTTATAGGGTTAAGGAATATTACAAATCCCTGCTACCTCACTATTTATAAACAAAATTCCTTCGTCGAGGTTACAAGCTTCGTTAGCATAAGAGTTAGCTTGAGTGTTTAGACTTCTGAGAACATGAAGGACCTTAACCTCTTTTATTTCTGTTAATAATTGTGAAATTCTCAGAATGGTTCTAGATATAGGACCATCTTTTGGTGTTTGTTTGGATATGAGGAAGCTTAAAACTATCATAGAGTCTCCTAGAATCAACGAATCAACAAATGACTTATCTTTCTCCGTAATGCTAACTTTAACCCTTGCCAAAGGGCCAAAGATTCTGCTTGATTATTTGAAGTCTCTCCAAGACCCACGACTTATCTTTCTCCGTAATGCTAACTTTAACCCTTGCCAAAGGGACAAAGATTCTGCTTGATTATTTGAAGTCTCTCCAAGACCTCACGAATAGGACTGCTTCCTTATTCCTCCGGGGCCAAAGAGACCTGCACCTGCCAACCCTGTCCACCCCACATATTTTTATCCAACACTAAACACTACATATTTTTATGCAGCATGTGCACTCTCCTAGTCCAAGTGACAGAAAAGATGAAAATTGGGCTATGAGGCCAAACACCTTCATGAGACTCTCCAATTGATACATCTCTCCAACAATTCCCAAGCAATCACCAACTCAATTGATTGGGCTATGAGGCCAAACACCCTCATGAGACTCCAATTGATACATCTTCTCTCCATTAATCTTCTCTCCACTAATGGTCAAGCAATCAACAGCTCAACTTTCTGAAGATGAATGGAGAACATTGTCAGAATAAACTAACAGTGGATTGTAAAGCTTCATGCCGTTCATATCGTTCATATCATTGTTGTATAGACTTCTTCATTAAATAAGATCCAGATCTGATTTTTTGCTCCTATTCAAATACAAGTTGTGTATGTTGTATATGGCTCCTTTTATATCCCTATGTGCTTAAAAGCTATCTTTCCATAACCAATTGACTCTACCAAAGTGAAAGTTATTGCAGCTGTTGCTGTACAGTGTAGATTTTCTATTTCCACTTGACACGAGTTTGGATCACCATATTCGTGTGATACCTTGGGAGATTGTATGCCTTACTTTGGTGGTTGTTGTTGAAGTGCCACTTAACGAAAACACACACCAATTAGCTTTGTACCGAAATGGCTAGATAGGGATTCCTTCTGGGGTATTGCTATTTGATCATCTAGAGACAACAGATTTGACCCAATAGCAGAAAGTACTTCTTTTTCAAGTTTGATAACAGTTCACTTTGTCTGCTTGTTGATTTGGTGTTGCTTACTTCTCAATTACATGGTTCCAATCCAGCTAATTGTCATCGGAAGGTTGTAAGGCATGCACTTAACTTGGTCAAATATCAAATTGACAATTCTTGTGTTTAAATCATCATGTTATGCATTATTAAGTCTTAGATTTTGAGACATTTTCATTTCTTTTAATTTCTAAGCATCATAATAAGAGAAGGGCATTCTGCTTGTATTATTATCTGATTGTTTGGAACCAAATATGTCTTACGGTGATGTATCTTTATGAATGTTCATTGTTCCATGGCTTTTCATGAGTTGTTGATCTACTGAGTTTTAAACATTCAAGATATAGAGCTACACAACAGGTGAAAAGTTAAAAGACTATTTTGGCCTCCATTTCTTTGTCAGTAAAACCAGCAATCTTTCCTAATAATAGGTTAGACATTTAACCTTTAGGCAGCTGATTTCCTAGCCCGGTTTTTGTGATGGTGACTTCCCTCCATTGAATTATGATATATAGACTTTGTCGTTGTTGCAGGCATGACAGGTAGCACTTTAGATTGTTTCAGTGTAATGCTTTTTGAAAATAAATGTATTTGCTGCCTTTATCTAGCTCAATAACCTGCTTTATGGTCAAGTCATTTCTTTCTGCTGAATTTCTACCTTTTGTTAGGCAGTTAAAGTCTCCGATCTTGAGAACAACAAAAGAAACACTTCGAAATGTGCTCGAAGAATCATTGACAAACTTATATGGGCAAGTTGGATGGAGCTTTGTTGATAGACCTGATTGATTTCAAAGAGGAGACTGGGATTGCAACTTTACGCTGTAGAAAGAGGTCCGTACTATTCACAGTCTGTTTTAAATTTAAATATTGAGCATGTTAGACATGTGTTATGAAAATCAACGCTAGCTAGGCATTCTGGTCAAAAGATCATGATATGGTGAAATGTGCACTAGCTTATAAGCTGATGTAGTTTTGGACGACTTGGCATCTACATTTGTTTCTTTGGATATGGATAGTGATGTACATTGTATGTTGCTATTGTACAGAATAAGCATCTGACTATTTACAGGTGTTTATAACAGATTCCCCAATTAACCTTTCTTTGATTTAATCTCTAGCATATCTAAAAGCCATTTTTTTGCCTACAGTGATGAGCAACTCATTTGGGCTGCTGCAGCATTTGTGACCAAGTTCAATAATGTTCCGTGACAGCTTAAGGTGCTGGAAGTATCTCCTACCCTCCTGCCTCGTGTTTTGTTAGATGAATAATGTCAATGCGCTGACTCTTTGTTGAAGATTAACACTTACAATTAGTTTGTAAGTAAATAGTTATGTTACCTTTATGATAAATTATAGTTATATAAATCATTATTCAAGGTTATGATAAATTATAGTTAGGTAAGACTCTTTGTTGAAGATTAACACTTACAATTAGTTTGTAAGTAAACTGATAAATTATAGTTATGTAAACCATTATTCAATGTATTGTAAAGAAATAAGTAAGTGCCGGCTTCAATATGATTGCCACACCCTCTAGTTAATAAAATTTTTTGTTAAGTTTTTAGTCTTTTCATTTTAATCTTGATGTCCATGATTTCTTAACATGGTATCAGAGCTATGAAAGCACGAAGATGAGTTTTTTTATAATCATGGTCCCTATATTAGAATAGAATAGTATAAAATTTAAATGTATAGATTTTTATCAATACTATTTGTGAACATATCTTTCTACAAGGATTGAAGTTGTTGCCCATAACCTTTGTCATTCAAATCTATATATCGATGCAGGAATTTGTAGATGGCAACTAGTACTGAAAATAAGAAACGGGTGTATCTAGCGCAGGAAATCTTTTGTATGACCAGGCTGGAAATCTTATCAGAAATTTCAGAACTGCTTTGCCGTTGCTGAGATGGGAAAATAGTTGTTCCACACACCACAAAGGGAGATTGTTATCTATCATTATGAGGTATCTGTCAAATTAGGCGCTGGAAATTCCGCCCATATATCATTATGCAGGCTAGAGTTGCTGCTGTGAGAAATTCTTCTTTTGACAAGTCTCTCAAATTAATTTGTGTCATTTGAGTTCTATTTACAAAATACAGTATGCATATAATTTTTCCCAATAGGCAACATATATGTAAAGAAAGATTGTTGTTTTAATTGATGATAACAACAAAGTCAAGACAACCGACATGTGGATTGTCCAGTAATTTGACTTTGGGAGAGTTCGGGGGAGGTGGAATCCGGGAATTTGGAAATCCAACTCGGGATTTCTACCTTTATGAGGGTGATGAGACAGCATGATGGAGCACCTGCAAGAATCTGAATATGTAGAGAAGAAAATAGAAATCTACTTCAGAGGAAGTTATTTATTTTATGTTATTATGTCAATCAAGTTTTTAAGTTTTTTTTTTTAAATTGGAGTGTTAAGAGGGCGTGTTGAAGATTAACACTTACAATTAGTTTGTAAGTAAACGATTATGTTACCGTTATGATAAATTAGAGTTATGTAAACCGTTATTCAATGTATTGTAAAGAAATAAATAAATGCCAGCTTCAATATGGTTGCCGCACCCTCCGGTTAATAAAATTTCTTGTTTAGTTTTTAGTCTTTTCATTTTAATCTTGGTGCCCATGATTTCTTAACACTCTTAACGATAGTTACGTACAATGGAATGGTATGATTTCTTGTTGCAAATAAAGGCAGAAGATGTTGGTGAAATACTTTGCTTAAGTCAAAGTTTGGTACTATAGCTAGCAGGTAAGGAAAAGGGCTACATCTTGTGGAACTTTGTTTCTAGGAAGGTTGATTTAATGAAATATAATATTTGTCAGTGACCAAGATAATTCTTTTATAGAAAGAAACCCCCATGCGGTGATGTTATTGTTTAAATATCTTGTTCTCATCTCAGGTTTTGTGAAGCTTCTAATAAATTGAAGCATAAGCATGATTACATTTTTGTCTAGTTTTGTTTCTGTCTCTTTTTTCCATCATTAAGCTTACTGGGCATTGACCGTTGAGAGTAACATATGGCCAGTTCTCTTTTTCCTTCGAAGTGGTAACACAATCAAAAGGCTTCCCACACCATTAAACTTTTGGGCTGGAATGTTTACCAGGCACATAAATTATGAAACTTTTGAAGCATAGATGATATGTGTCTGCACGTTTTATGTGATGTCACGGGTGGGTACCAATGCTTTCATAGTATCTCCCTCAAATGGTGCTCAAATGTTGCCACCACAACTTCATAAACATTTACATTTATCAGAAAACAAATCGGTTTGCATGAGTGGCACCACCCATCTCTATTGCTTTGCACGCTATCAAAATACACATGGCATTGGCTCAGTAATCTATGAGTCTCAGGATCTATGTTCATTTTCAACTCCTCGAAGCATTTCGTTACTTACCACGCCCTTCTAAGTTTATCGGTCGGACGAATAAGGAAGAAAAGGATACGTATGGCATGTCATTTCTGTTAGCAAAAATCGAGGTGACAAACTTGAGTTACTGCTTAGTTTTCTATGTCAAGTTTTTTTTCTTTTCGTTTGTCGGTTTGACCACTTACGGTTTGTCACCTTAGAAAAAACTTAACTGACAACTTATCTGTTTTATTAGACCGTTTTACTTGGACTCACTTGCTCTTGTTTGATTTTAGTGGGAATTTACAAATGATATTTCTTAGTCTAAAAGAATTAAGAAATTACAAATGTTTTTCACCTGTGAACAAGATGAAGTATAAACCGACACAATAACAATTCTACATAATTACAAAATCATATCACCAAACATTTAGGAAGACTTGAGTGGACCACTTCTGCCGTGATGAGAAATTTATGGTTTCTTTGATCTTTCATTCAAACTATAAATGTAAACAACATTTACTCAAGTAACTCTGGAAAGAATGTGCGGCTAAATAAACATGCATTCAACCATAAACTATTTCATATAAATAACTTGTCTGGAAATAACAAAATGTAATACAAACTTGTCGGCTCTTGGATTGATCCAAACTTGTCAGCTCACCGACTGATCCTCTTACAGAGCTTTGGCTCTTCAAGAGAATCAATAGAGAATCAATCACACACAGAAGCTTGAACTTCAACTTCACCACTCTCTCGTCACAGTTCTCTCTTTTTCTCACCTAGAGTTCAAAATGATTTACAAACTTCTTCTTCTATTTATAAGAAACCTGAAAATTGCTTCTAGTGAATCTACAGACTTGCCATTAATGGTTGTAATAACTATCTACCTACAAACTTAGCTTCATAAATTAATTCAACTGGTTTAGATTACCGAATTGTAAACTATGGCATCACACACTCTAGGTACCCATCATTACACATAATATAAATAAAAGTGAATACTAATCAACACTAGTTACCCTTGAAGGTGGCAACTCAATGAAATGTATTATAACCAAGTGCGACCAATATATTCGAAAGGTGCTACCCATGGAATGGTATTTTACTTCTACACAATACAATCAATTAAATAAAGTTGAATTAAATAATGTTGAACCCCAAAGGTGGTAACCAAAGTCACATGAAGTCACATGACAGAGGGATATAGGGACATGAAAATCAAGTGCTCGATATGGATGTGTAAGTTTGAACAGGTATGTGAATATATATATATATATATATAAAAGAAAGATCTACATCAAATGATCAAATGCACAATCCACATGGATAACATTATAAATCAACTATAAACGGAAGTGCTCCATATGGATGCGTAAAATGATCAAATGCACAATCCACATGGATAACATTATAAATCAACTATAAACGGAAGTGCTCCATATGGATGCGTATATTTTTTGAAGAGATGTGAAGACATGGCTATAGGAAATGTAGAATATGTGTAAAATAAAAATAAATAAATAAAGACAGTTACATAATTTTTTTGAATAGTTATAAAATAGATCTATATCAAATGGACAATCCAAGAGGATAACATTATAGATCAACCATAAACTCATAAATTTATTAAGGAAAAGTAGTGTAGTTTTCTCATTGTTATTAAAATATATTATATAGATATGATGAAAGTTGAAAACATGAAATATGATACACAAAACTATTATGCTATTGATGAAATGCTAATGAAAAATATCAAGTTAGGTAGATTCGTAGCGACCCTTCTTTTGAGCAACAACCCTTAATAATTGATTCATGGTTTTGCTAGAAGACCACTTTCTTGTGACAAAACTAAGAAATAACAAACTCAACAAATGAAAGATAGAGTTGCCTTGCACCAAATGTTAAAAATTTCAAGAGATAAGTTAACTCCACACAAACTTTTCTTCATTTCTCAAATGGTGAATGAAATACCAACTCAAACCCTCCTTTATACATTTACAAAACCTAAAAGTTGTTTTAATGCGTGCTTTTAGTGCTCCACATGTTGAACATGTGGGCTCTATATGTGTGACACATGGGACATATCTTGTTTTTCAGATCATTACAATTTATTTTACCATAGTGAAATATAGTCAACATTGAAACAGATTTTAAAATGAATGGAATGAAATACAACTTGATGATCATCTATTCTAAGGACATAAACATGGTTTAGGATGATACATTTATGGAAACAATCCATTTTTTCATACCAAGGAGAATAATAAATGCAATCATATAGAATTTATTGGATTTAATAAAATATGTAGTACTTCAATAAGATATAGATTGCTGTATCATGTGAAATATGAATCATGATACAGTTTTGTTTATGCATTTGGCTTGAGGGAGTATTTCTTGGAGGGTGCTCCCTTGGAGGTTGTTTGTGGATCGATCAACACACATGGAACATCATTGAGCTTTGGACCTTATCTTCAAGAGCATGTCACCCTGTGATGATGAGCACTTGCCATGTGGCGGATTAGATTGGAGTGAGCTCCATTTGGGAAGTGGTCCCCAACCACCAAGTGTATAGTGTACTCTCTTGATATAGAAGTGCTCTGTTTGTGGACCTAGTGTAGTGATCGTAGATTGTTGTCTAATTAGTAAGGATTTTATGTTGTTGGCCCCCCTCACCTATCTCTTATAAAGGGAGGAGAGAACATTCAATATAACTCATTATTCAAATATATATTTGTAATCTTGATGTGTTATTCTTGAAGTCTTCATGCTTGTGTGATACAAGAGATGGAAGACTAAAGCTTTGTGTGAAGTAAACCCTAGAGATGACTTTGCATGCAAGAATTTGTCTTAAAGTCTTGGTGTGAGCTAGGGTTGTGATATTCATCTCTCCTTCATGTACTTTTTCAGTGATCTATTTTCTTGAGCTTCTAGTGAAAAAGTTGGTTATAATTGAAGTATATGTCACTAAAATAAATAGCTCAAATTCAACAATAAGGTTCAAAGTTCTATGAAATAGATTTGAGAAAACTTAAGTAAATGGGGTGAAATTTTGGAAGTGTTTGAAAGTACAGATTTTTAAAATTTCTAGGGCTCCGAAATATATTCTGTGTGCCTAAATTTATGGTCCTATGAAACAACTTTTATATATATGCAAAATCTGTGGTGATTCAAAGTCATTTGTTAAAAAATTTCATGATTTTAGGTTTCTCTAAAATTGAAGGTATAATGATAATATTTGAGAAATGGGTGTTACCTATAAATACTTGTCTTTACCACATTTAGGATTAATGATCCTCATTTTTTTAGGCATATCACTCCGATTCATGTTGGGAAACCTTGCATTAATAACAAAGAGATTCCCTATCTATAGTACTCTAGCTTCATTTCAGAGATGCATATAACATTCATTAAATTGTTATTTTCTCCTCAATATTTATTAGAAAATTGTTTATCCATTTCTTTGAATTAAATGTCATCTAAAATTTGGAAGATGAAAATTTACTATTCTATTTGTCATCAAATTTTCATACAAGGAGTTAACAACTAATTTCAATATAAGGAATCCCTATCATTAGAGAACAATGCCATGCACACTTTTATTTTGGTTATCTAAATCAATAAAACTCATATTTGAAATGATGGTTTATGCTAGTTCAATTGTTAAAACAATGTGGAGTTGTGCATTGGCCTAATTGATCGAGTTGGCGGTGAACATTAATATGAGTAGATACATCATTCTAAATTTAAATATTGGTGAATTTTCTAGATTTTGCAATAGTTTTGTTACAAGCATATATAAATGTCTTAGCAATGATGCATGTTAGTCATAGTGTATTGCACTGCAACAACAATTTATGTAAAATGTGGATTGCAACATCTGACCCCATTAATTCTCAAATTGGTAAAAACATATGACCTCATCAAATATCAAATTGATAATTAGATGCACCTAAAGTCATTAACAATAAACATATTTAAAGTGATTTGTTGCACCTTCATTTGTTGAAAGTGTCTCAATTTGGGATTATGTAACATTCATTTCAAAGTTGAGAATGTGATATCCAAAGAACTAGTAGAAGTGGAAAAATATGTACTGATTTAAATGACACCCATCTAACAACATGCGATATCTTGTTTTTTTGGAGACATCTTTTTTAATAATAATGCATTTGAAATTCTCAAAGTTGTTTGATACTAATAGTTTGAATTTTTAGAGATAAGTAAATCACTCAAACATATTAAGTACACACTCTTATAAGAGGCATTGGCAATGGATTTCTTATAGAATTTTTTTAGAGGTGGAGTTGAGAGACATGAGTTTAGTTTGTTTACATAATGACTATATACTTAATTCTAAGCAACACAAAGACTTGGCTATAGACTTGGTTATGGCAATTTCTAACTCCAAATTTTCAGTTAATAGTTTTGACAAAGTTATAATACATATTGAAAGACTTATTTTCCTTTTTATAGAATAATTACCATTTGCATCTAAAGGAGTATAAAGTGGCTATAAGATTCGAATTAATGAGTTTTACCAAAATTTTAGTATAGGTTGGAAGACTTATTTCAAATGATTTGCACTGATTCTTCCAATTTCATGCACATAGACTTCAATGCTGTTATCAAAATATAAGGTTTATTTTTTTTTTTTTTAATTTATATATTTTTAATGTTGGAGTTATGTTGGCTAAATAATATTTTTTTAACATAAAAATTAGTTTATAATAGTAAATTATATTAGATATAGGGATTAATAAAGCCATTTCAAGCTTTAGGTTATGTTATTTTTTTTATGCTATTTCATTTTATCGTGTTTCTCGATTTATTGCACATTCATATATTGAATTGACTTTATCCGATTGTAGCACATTCATACATTGGATTGAATTTATCCCATTGTAACCCGTTATAATAAATCTTTCACCTTTTGATTTTAAGAAATACAATACAAATAACTCTATAGAGTAAATTTTGGTTTCTTTGTGTTTGATTTTTGTGATATGTTATTAGGGATTAGCTAGAGCCACTTTGCCATGCCTTGGTGAGATAAGCACCTTGGGCATCACCCTTTCCCATGAGACGTCTTCGATAGAGTTGGTGATGTGATTGAGCATATAGCAAATGAGGTGCTCTATGGTGTGGGATGGGCGCAAGTCACCCACACCTTGGTTCGGCACCTATGACAAATACGTGGTAGTGGTCAAGTCCAATGAAGTGTAAGCAAACCCAACAACATGGGTTGGGAGCCCACACAATTTCCTGTGGTAAAGTGGCGCAAGATATGGGTGTGTGGTGACAAAGCAACCACACCAAGGGTGGATGTTCGAGGCGAGAGACCGTTCGCAAGAAAGACAAACCAACGTGCATGGAAGAAGTGCCCAACGTGGAGGTTTGAGTGACTTCGATGAGGGGCTAGAATGGGCACCCTTGGACACATCGGTGTAGGAAGGAAGAATCCCACCCAGGTAGTGTGCGACCAAGAAATGGGATTCCTTAGCGATTCGAAACACCTTGGAAGAAGTGCCACCTAAAGGGTAAAGGCGAAAAATATTTTATATGAAGTGCGACATTTAATGCGACGACAGTGGTACTATGTGTCGTTGGATCTCAACCGTCCCATTTAATGTCACACTGCATATAGAGTCTTGTTGGATCTCAACTATCGCATTAAACGTCACACTGCATGTAGAGTATTGTTCGCCTTTGGACACAAGTTAGAAAAGGAAGACTTGAATGTAAGTGGTGCATAGTGGTCTAAGTGGTGTTATGGTCAAGTGTTGCACGTTGGACCTGCGGGTGCTACACAAGAATCCGTAGTCGAGAAGTTCATCGTTAAGAAGAGGTGAAAGGAATTCGTGGGTTTTCTTGAGGAGTTATTGGCATTTTGGATGCACTCCCGAAGAAGTGGCCCGCAATCACTCTCCCATCAATGTACTCTCTCTTGTGTTTATATATATTTTGGGCACACTCTATTGAGGTTTCGCCAGGCTCATATGTTGTTGTGTATGCTTTATTTGGTTAAGTGTTAAAGTGTTAACAAACGACAACTAATAACTAAGTATAACAAGTGATGGTAGAGGTGTGTGTGTTACTAGGATGGCTTGGCCACCGAAGGTTTTGTCTAGGTAGTGCCACATGCCCAAGGAATGAAATGACGCTCTGACGTTGGGTTGGGTCCTTGGTTCCATGGTAGGTTTGTATCAGAGTAGTGAATTGATGGGTTCTTCATCATGTTTGTGCCAGAAGGTGGATTGAAGTGGAATCCACGAAGTGCTGGAAGCCTAAGTTTTTAGTAGTGCACCAGAAGAACTGTAGGGAGGTTACACTAGGTAGCAGTCTGCTTAGGATGTTGCAGCAGGGTGCCAGTGAAACACTATGAGTTGGAAAAGAAGTTCCCAGGAAGTAGGATGCTCTGCACACTTGGGTGAAGTGCGCTCGGACATAGTGACAGTAAGAGGGTGCCCAACAGACATGGCATTTAGAAGAGTGCACCCAACCATGCATTGAAGTTTCGGGGAAGAAACTATGAGACACAAGACTTCAGGAGGCACCTAGGAACCTATGCATCTAATAGAAGTGCGCCTAAGAGAGAGGTTCAACCAACACATAGTGAAATATCGGCTAGACTGTCAGAAGAGCTATGAAGCAAGTTGTTAGAAGCAGTATTGGTAGCATGAAGAGTGAAGTGTTGGCAGAGGTGCGCTTCGACAGAAGGTCTTCCCTTCATGCATCACATCTTGATAGGAAGTGTCCCCAACACACATCAAGCTTTGACTAGTAGGAATTCAAGGTGTTACATGCTGGATGGTAGTGGGTTTTGATGGAGTTTGAATTAGCTTATTAGAGACTTACTTTGATGCACGACTGTCAAATTCAACAGGAGTTACGACATAAAGTGTGAGATGAAGAAGAGTCATGGGAAGTCGAGATGAAATCCATGACAAGGAGCTTGGAACGGTGGATTGTGAGATGCGACAATTGTTCTAGGCACATGTAAAGAAGCTTGAATAGTTCGTCTAGCAAAGCAAAGCTCGGGTTCAACGGTTGTAGTCATTGGCATACCAAGTGGGGAATTGGGATATGCCCATATTGGGGTTGCTCATTGTGGTGAATGATGCCCAAAGGAAGACAACTTCATAGCCGGGACCGTCCATGAAGAGAAGTAAGAAAACATGTTCTTTTCTTTTCCATGGGAATGACTTTGCAATTGCTTGTCTGATGAAGGAAGAGTTGGAAGCAAACTTGGAAGAAGTGCAAGGGCGACCAACCAAGATGAAGTTAATAGATATGGGAGGATCCTAAGCGTAGTGACCTTTGGGAGAAGTGTTGGAAATGGTTGAATCCTTGTAGGTCTGGGCAAGTTGATAGAGGGTCAATACGGTTCTCAAGATGTAAACCAATAGCCTACAGGGCCTTTGTTTTTGTGAATGTGATGATTAGTGGGTTGCAGGTTCCCGCGTTGGTGGAAAACAACACAACCCACAGTTTAGTTAACAAGAGAAGAATGAAAACACTTCATAGTAAGGTTAGGGGTAGCAAGTCCATGTTTAAGGTGGTAAACTCAACGACAAAGTTAGTTGCAGATGTGGTTCATGCGTCACCGATGAAGGTTGGAGACTATTATGGAAGATTTGAATTGGAGGTAGCTCCATTGGATGAGCATTTGGATGTCTTGGTAAAAGACTTCCTGAAGTTGGCCAAAGCTGTGTCGCTGCCCTATAATGACAATTTGGTGCTCTTGGGTGAAATCAAGACTTTGAGTTTGCCAATGATGTTGAGGTGAAAGATGGGGTGGATCCATAGGATAGCATCCATGCAGTTGGTTGAAACAATTATGGTTCCCACAGATAGGCCTTACAATGTTGCACATCATTGATGAGTAGAAGGTTCGGGTAGAGAGACCTTTGGTGCAACATAAAGTGTTAATCACTTGGTACACATGTTGGCAGTTTTGGAGCTTCAGGCAGAGTGGGCTGTGACAAATACCGAACAATTGTGATTTTTGGGTGACCATAGGTAGCATGTTGGAGACAAGGAAAAACTTACACCAATGTAGACAACAAAGATTGTGGAAGAAGGCACTCCTGACGTGGCAGCATGCGAACCAAGTCAGAAAAGTGAAGATGAAGCATCCCAAGAAGTGGGTTCGCTTGGGAAAGATGGTGGCCAGAGCCTTGATGAATGGAAGTGCGATGAGGCGTTTGCTCGATAGTGCTAACAATTGGTAGAAGACTTGGTGGCAGAGGTGAAGGAATCCGAGGTGCTGAGGAACCTTCGACACATGCGACAGTGGGTTGAGACAAGAGTGGAAGTGAAGACTTCATGAAGCGTGATGTTGCAAATATTGTGGACTTTTGTACATCAACCCATTAAGATATTATTTTGTAATATTGTTAGATTTTGAGGGTGTTTGTGCTAGAAATTGTTTCCAAGGCAATCAAGAAACAAGCCAACACAATCTCAAATATTCAACTAGGTAAAAGTAGGGTTTAGGGTTTTGATAGGTTTTGTTTTTGGTTATACAGTTTGGTGACAAACAGGGAATACACTCATGAGCCAAATATGAACTGAATCATAAGCAAAGAAAGACAGAGATGCATAATATAATCACCAAAATCCAACAGAACATGATATTGAATTTCATTCATAAAAGATAAGCATTACCAGCATACAAACATAGACCAGCAATGAATTTATCAGTTAAGCAACTAAACAAGTTAAAAATGAAGCCAACATTCAAACTGAAGGGTGAAAAGGATCATATATTTCATAATTCTGTCAACAAATACATATAAGAGTTATGTACTTAGCTCATTAATAAGTCTAGAAGACCTCCTGAAGTCCTCCAAAAAATCCAACCCTTTGCTCTCTTTCTCATCTATCTAAATACTGTTTTTAAAAAATCAGTTAGGGTCTAAACCCTAACTTCCCTCAACCAACTCATCGATGGGATAAAGTGAGATTATATTTACAAAATAAAATATTTCTTCAAAAGCATAACTAATAACTCACTAACTAAAGTGTTTCTCAAAAGACATCACAATAACTGACTAACTACCAAACTCAAAGGTCTTTTGCAGCCTCGGCTAGTAAAGCTATTCCATCCAAAGCTTGGGATTTCTTCCTGGCTCTCTTCTGCTCATCCTCCATATCAGATACTCTTTTTGTGAGTTCTTCATTCTGCTGCTGCAAGTCTCTGATAGTTTGCTTCAACTCTACACATTGCAAATCTGTGGCTCTCTTTCTCTTCAAGGATTCCTTGGACACTGTAGTAAGCTCTTGATAATGGTCATTTAATTCTTGCAAATCCTCCCTAAGTCTTATATTTGCTAAGATCAAGCCATCATTCACTTCCTGCATGAAATCCATTTGATGTCTGTATTGTTTGATGGTTCTCTGTAGGTTTTGCTTGTCTGAATCAAAAATCTTCCCTGCTGTAGTATCCTGCATATCACTGGGTAGCCATGGAATATCTAGTTTTCTGAAAATTTCTTCATCATCTGGAAATGGATCTGAAGACACACCATGAACCATAGGGCTTTCCTGATTAACTGCTTCAGTTGGTGTTGCTTCCTCTATCAACTGCTGGTCTTCCGAATGAGAGACTTCAACCTCTTTTTCCGGTTGTTGTTTCAAGAGTTCACTTCTTAATTCTAAGAAGACTGCTGATAATTTAGTCTCAGTGAGACTAACCTCTTCTACTGACTTTGATGGATTTTTCCCCTTTGCATGATGAGAAACTTGAGTTTTCAGAACTGCTTCTTTCTCAATCTTTGGTTTTTCATCTGAAGAATCATCATCAAGTACTGTTACCTCTTTTGAATTTAAACTAGGGTTCAACAATTTTTTCATATTCAGCCTTAACTTATTTCTTGGCCTATTTTTAGCCCTCCAACCTGGGGCAAACTCTCCCAGCATTTTCAACGTTCTTCCTTGATGTCTTACTATAGCTAACTCTACAGCTTTTATCTTGGTCTTCTTTTTCCTAGGTCTGACTGTCTTCTCATCTAGACTGGAGAATTCCCTGCATGAATCAACCCTAGCTTCAGTTTTGACAGTGAATTCATCTTCCTCTAACAAATATCCCTTATCCTCAGATAAGATAGTGATGGGGCTCCTTTGCTGGATCTGGATGTTTTCTTCTTTTACAGCAATCTTCTCTGTGGCAATAGTTTTATCTTCACTGAAATCTTCTGCTGGTGCCATGTGTTGCATAGGATGATCTTTCTTTTCTGTAAATAGTGAACATTTACCTTTATTGTCAGCTGAAAACTTTTGAGGCTCATTATCATCCTTCAAGGGTTCCGGTGCTTCTTCAAGTTTAACCTCTTTCTTGTCTTCAGACTTGATCTTCTGACCGAGTTTCCTAACTAAGGTTTTCCCCTTATCCACCTGTTTTTTGGTTTGCTGCTCTTCTTGTTTGATTTGAAAACCAGACCAGAAAAGAAAATAATCCCATGTCTTCCCTTCTTTTTGAAGAGCAGCGTTGATAATCAATTTGATCAAACCATGATGGAAAATAGATTGTGTAGTGTGATTCTGATGCCCCTTAACCCTACTTGACATCTTCTGCAAACTTTTATACAAGAAGTAAGGAAGACTCATTTTGGATTCACCCACCAAATGCTGTAAAAACCTAAAATGGTATTTGAAGACATAGGCATATCTTCCCTCACAGGTGATGTAACTTTGTAAGACTCTAATGGGTTCCACCCATTCATTTCTGAAATTTTGAATCAGTATTCCTTTGCTCCAGTCTGGGGTAATGTCTGGTAAAAGGTATCTTTGGGCATTAAAGGTGAAAGACAACTTTTTGAACCACATTTCACCTTCATTTCTGACTCCTGTAGCTTCAGTAACTAGATCCACTGTTAATTTAAACTTTAGAGTGTCAAAAACCACCATGTCCTGGTTATAGCATTGTGCAAATTTACAAGAAACTTCAGTGTTGTAGCCATTGATCTTTTTGAAGAAATCCAACCACCCAGCCTTCTGGAAATGTTCTGCACATCCTGGGAATTGGTCAATCCATTTCAACTCCGTGGGCTCAGCCCTATTAGTTTTGCCACTTTTTCCCATTTGTTTTCTCTGACTGAATGATATGTACTTTCAGGGCCCTGTCAATCACCTAATAGCTCCTTTTTTCTCCTCAAGATTCTAAGGTTTTGCTAATTAGCTTTCTTGAATCTTCCTCGACTGTCTTTTGTTTTCTTTTTAGTGCAGGACAAGCTTTTCCACAGGCTCGAGTGATCTAGGTCAACAGAGTGCCCCAAACTCAATAAAACTGCTGCTGAAACTAGTTATCATCCAAGCTGGTCATTTAGATACTAAACCATCTCTAGAATGTATGACTACACCTGTGTATTGTGGTTTTGTACAAAAAGTAACCCTTAATTCCTTTAAATGCAACTTATGAGCTATCTCTGCACAGAAAAGATTTTACACGAGTGATCTCAAATGCCAGCTCCTTAGATCAACTTGTGGTTCTAAGATCAACTGGGAATTGTTTATCTAATAGATGAGGAGATATAAAAGCAATCTTATGTCTGCTCATTTTCTGCTCCCATTTGCTTTTAGCACAAAAAACAGTCAGCTTTAACACCTAGTCAGACTAGGTCTTTATGCAATTCACCTGCCCAGCTCATTGATTACATTGATTACAGGTACCGAATAAATCTTTGAAATTTTGATCATCACAAACTACACAAATCTTCACCCTATCACATCTTCAAATTTCAAAAGGGTAATGGTTCAATGCACTGCTACTTTTCAATTTTCCACTTGCTACAGCATCTAAAAACCTCTTACATTACTATTTCTTCGACGGGGGTTTTGCTAAAAGTATACTTTAATGTTTTCCTTAACGAATTTTAACAAAACCAACTTTACTGGGAAAGCCCCAATTTAGTAGCCATTATCAGGTTAACGCGAAATACCTTATTCTGGTCTGGCTGTAGAGGTTTAAAATCACTCCTTGAGCTGTCTGATTGTCTAATCTAACTATATAAGTGTCTTTGGGTGTCCAATTTGCCTCCAGTTGGCGCAACGAGAAAGCCCTAAATCCTCTGTGTAACTGTGAAAACCCCAACTCTTCTCTGTAACTGTAACTTCCGGTTTTTAGGCAAATGTAATTGCTCCACTAAGTCTTCAGCTTCGTAATGTATGTATGGAATAATTTCCCTCACATCAAACTCGGTCTATGCCTCTATTTGTCATGATATGCTGAGTTCTAGCTGATAATTACCATGATCTCTTCCACGACACGAACTCCACCTGTTTTCATGATGATTACTAGAGCAACACGTATCAACACCCTTTAAACCTGAGATTAGTCACTTAGAAACATAACTCATGTGAAAATTCAGCTTAAAAAACGATGATTTCAATGTGCGCGATATTCTTGTAGCGTCGCTGTGTTAATTTTTCATTGTTGCGCTACAAGAATAATTTGAATTTGATTTTGGCGCTATTTTAACCATTTTTTTCCATTTTGAATTAAACTTAAGTGATAAACTATGCTCTTAGAATATATTTGTGACATCCTTAATCAATATAAGTCCTATGGATCCCTTCAAATCCTAAAGAAACATAAAATAACGAAAATCTAAAGGCAAAATTCAAGATTTCATTTAAAACCAAAAATCTCCTAAAAGAAGTAGACAAGCAAACTTAAGCAAATGAGGAAACTTGAAATAAAAATAACAATCCAAATATAAAAATTAAGAAAACAAGTTCATGACTAAACATCTGGCTCCAGCTGCGGGATGGAGTCCTCCCTGTGAGGCTTCAAGAACCTGTAGACCAGTGCCTTCTTATTCTGCTACCTACTTGTCTGCAAAATTTCCATTGGGTTATGGAATCTTTATTATGCTTCACTCACGCCGATATATACAATGAAAAGTGAAAATCTCTTCAAAGACTGTAGAAATGCTTGAGGAATCGACCATTGATAGGACTTGACAGTTCCTCACCTTCCAAAGACTGTAGGACAAAAGTGTTATTCTCCAGAATCTTAGACACTAGGAAAGGGCCAAACCAGAGTTTATCAAACTTACCATGCTTCCCTTTTTGCTCTTTCCTTGTATCCCACCTTAAAACCATATTACCAACTGAGAAAGTGTTTTCTTTGATGTTCCTGTCAAATCTGCTTTTAATCTTCAATCTGTACAACTGTGCACTTTCTTCCACCTTCTCCCTGTTCTGCAGCAACTCTATCATCTCATAAATCCTTCTTTGCATATCATTTGGCTCTTCCTGAGAATGTTGAAGAAATTTCATCACTGGGATTCCCAATTGAACAGGAAAAACTGCCTCTGTACCATAAACTAACTGGAAAGGAGAAGTTCCAATTGCTTGTTTGACTGTTATCCTATCAACCCATAATGCATATTTCAGCATTGAATCCCATGATATTTTGTTATGCTTGAGCAACTTTTTAATACTCTGGATGATGTTTTTATTAGAGGATTTAGCCAAACCATTACCTTGGGGATAGTAAGGAGTTGAATGCTTCAGTAAAATACCATTCTTTTCACAAAAGGCTTCCATTGCCTTGGACTTGAAAGCCTTTGCATTATCTGTTACTAATTTCTGAGGGCACCCAAACCTACTCAGGACGTTTTCTTCAATGAATTCCATGATCACTTTGTTTATGGCATTCCTTGTAGGAATGGCTTCCACCCATTTGGTAAAGAAATCTGTTGCAGTTAGGATCCACCTATGTTGCCCTGAGGAAGCTGGATTTATTTCCCCAATAAAATCCAAACCCCATTGCTGGAAAGGAGCACTTACTGCAATAGGTTTTAGGGGCAATGACATCAACTTTTGTTTGCCAACAAACTTCTGACAAGGGATACAGGCTCTTACCTGCTGATAAACATCTGCAAACAAAGAGGGCCAATAATATCCAGCTCTTAAAATCCTGTATGCTGTTGTCTTCCAGTACTTGTGACCTCCACAAGCACCCTCATGAGATTCAGAAATCACTCCTTCAATTTCAGGTTTATCCAAACATCTTAGTAGAATACCACCTGGGTCCTTCCAGAACAACTGTTCTTCCACTAGAAAATACTTAGTAGCTTTAAGCTTTAAAGATCTAGCAGCTTTCCTATCTAGATGCTCAGGACATTGTAAAAACAACAGAAAATACACTATGTCTGCATACCATGTAGATGCTAAATAATAGTCCACGATATTCTATTTTTCCAGTACTGCTTGATCTTCCTCCTGAGCTAATTCTTTAGCCATGACATGCAATCCCAGAGCCTGACAATTTGATTCAACCAGCAGCTTGGCTAAACCTTGTCCTTTGACTAGCTTGGTAGGTCTGATCTCCACGTCATACTCCATGATTTTAGCAATCCACTTGCCTCTTTTCCCTTCACTATCGGGCTGTGTTAACACATCTTTTACAACAGCATTAGGTACAAATGAAATAACTATAGAATGCAGAACATAGATTCTGAAAAATTTTAAAGCCTTTACCAGAGCATAAGCCTTCTTTTCTAAGATACTGTACTTAAGTTTGGAATCCCTAAGAGTTTTGCTGAAAAATGCAATAGGCTGCTCCAATCCTTCCTTATTCTTCTGTAACAAAACAACTGCTATTGTATCCTCTGATGCAAATGAGAATGTAAGGAATTCTTTGGTAAAATTTGGACTTACTAATACAGGTGCTTCAGTAAGAGCCATTTTAATCTTCTCAAATGCATTCTTTGCCTCAGTGGTCCACTTGACTTCTTGATCCTTTTTCAGCATGACTGTGATCTGTTTGATAGTTTCAGCGAAGTTTGGTATAAACCAACGCAAAAAGTTGATTTTACCAATGAATTATTGGACATCCTTTTTACTCCTCGGTAAAATTATTTTCAATATAGCTTTTACTCTTTTAGGATCAATCCTTATACCATCAGCAGACACTAAATGACCAAGCAATTTACCTTCCTGTACAACAAAGTGTGACTTCTTTGGATTTAAGGACAAGCCAAAATTTCTACATTACAGGAAAGTTTGCTTCAAATGCTTCAAATGTTCATCATCTGATTGTGAGAAAATAGTAATATCATCCAAGTATATTACCACAAGCTTGTCCTTTTCTCCAACAAAATCAATATCCATTGCTCTCTGAAATGTGGCTCCGACGTTCATCAGACCAAAAGGCATCTTATCGTACATGAAAGTTCCCCAAGGAGTTGTAAAAGTTGTTTTCTCCTTATCATCAGGATGCATAGCAATCTGATTGTACCCTGAGAAACCATCCACCATAGAGATCCTCTGTGCCCCAACTACTTGCTGCAATACTTGCTCAATTTTAGGAAAAGGATAATTATCCTTTAATGAAGATCTGTTTAGATTTCTGAAATCAACACACAACTTGATTTCTCCATTCTTTTTTCTGATAGGAACCAAATTAGCCACCCATGAAGAATACCTGAGAGGCACTATGATCTTGGCATCTAACAGCTTCTTTACTTCCTTTTCAATAACAGGAAATAAGGCTGGGTTAATCCTCCTTAATTTTTGACGAAAAGATTTGACATTTGGTTTTAAAGGAAATTTATACTGTATGATTCCTGTGTCATAAGTCCTCAATTCCTCATAAGACCAGGAAAAAACATCTACATGCTCTTTCAACAATTTGATATACCTATTTCTTTGTTCAGCTGTAAGTGATTTAGAAATTTTGACCATTTTAGGATATTCTGCAGAACCAATATTACACTCCATGACATTCTCTTCTGAAGACTGAACAACAGGATTTGAAAGTGTATCATCCTTGGTAAATATTCTTTCCAGAGCTACCAAACCTTTTGGGATGAAGTTTCTTTTTAGTTCAATAATATTATGTCCAGCTATCTCATCTTCAACAATCTCATCCACCTGTCCCTCTTCTTCATCCTCTTCTTGATCAATCAGGGAATTTGAAAACTCATGTGTAAGCTCTAGAAATCTTTTAATCTCAATGTCATCCTCAAACACTTTCCACTGCCTTACATTATCAGGTACAGATGGTCTGTACCTTACTTCAATGGGATACCTCAACTGAGTGGTCTTGGGGATTCTAAAGTGTGTAGTAGCCAAGGCCAATGAGTTTGCAGTCTGATTATGATCTCTTGGAATATGGGTAATATTAAAAGCTACAAAATAATTTTCAAGCATGTCCCATACCTCATTTCGATAAATTTTCAGTAAACCCTGATTCACTTGATAGTTTCTCTTCACCTGCTGAACAACTAATTCGGAGTCGCCAAATGCAGCAATCTGCTGAATGCCCAAATCTTTAGCAGCTTTTAATCTTAACAGCAAAGCTTCATATTTAGCAGTATTGTTAGTAGTAACAAACTCCAATTTATACATCAGCTTTACTGTTTCACCTCCAGGGGATATAAGAAGAACTCTAGCTCCAACACCCTCTTTATAGGAAGATCCATCGAAGTATAATTGCCACAGTTCATCTTCTTCTTCTCTGCTGTGTTTTACTAGTTGTTCCTTTTCAACCTGTAACAAACCGGCAGTATTGTCTTCATCACTGAAATGTAACATGCAAGTTCCTAGGTCTTTGTCAACAGCATATAGTGGATGATTGGTAGGGTTCTTGTCATCTATCACAATGTAGGCAAACTGAAGCTCTCTATACAGCCTTCTATTTTCTCCTCCAAACAAAGGTATAGTAGCATATGATAAATCCATTTGTAAGGTCCCACCTACCTTTTTTGCCCAAGACCTTGAGAGAAGTAACCCAAAATTCAGTGCAATATCAACTACCACTACATCCATGATCACACTTTTCATGGGTAACTGAGCCAAGCTGACAACCATGTCCTTTATTACCCCTAAACACTTCACTGCTCATGAATCAAAGGCATACATATCATGGTAGGGTTTGGTAATACTCATCCCTAAAGCTTCCATAACAGCCTTTGGCATTAAGTTGTGTGAGGCTCCCGAATCTAACAAGCAATTATGAATCATCTGTTCATGGACTGTCAGGGTGATGTAGAATGGAGGTGAAGCACCTGCTTCATTTTCGGTCTTTTCAGCCAGGGATGATCCAATGAAAATTCTGGGGTTTTCTTCTTGCAAATTTACTGTGTCTGAAATGGGCTGATTGCTTGTGGGATTAAGCATTTTAAGGACTAATTCTTTATATGAAGGGTTTTTTATCAATTCAGTTAAAGGTACAGGAATCTTTAACTTTCCTAATTCATTCTCCAAACTGAAATTATGGATAGTTTTATTTACCTCTTCAGTCTTTGTGGTCTTCTTTGGTTTCTCAGAAACTTGACCCTTCTCAGTCACAGGATCAAACGATTGCTTAGCAGGGACATCTGCCTTCTTTTTTGGGACTTGTACCACCTGTTTTGGACCTGATCTCAAATTCATAGTCTTCTTAAGCTCATTCTGACAGACAGCAGTAGTTACAGCAGTCTTTTCCAGCTCTGAATCATCCTCTGTTTCGAACATGTCAGCATCATAGTATTTTGTATTTAGAAATTCTTCCTCAGTGACGAAACCTCCAGACAATCCTTCTCCAAAATGATTCATATCTTGGTCAGTCTCTTCAAAGAGCAGCTCTTCATCAACTTCTTCCTCATCAGCCACATTGTTCTGAAGAGGTGGTGGCACTCTTTGGTCCTCATTTTCTCTTCTTTCTCACTGAATATCATTATTCCTGCGTTCTCTAGGCATGAAACGGGGATCAAATTGCCTTCTAAACTGATTCTAATTATTAGGATTTCGTTCACCTTCTGGAGCAGGCTTGCTGGAATTTTTCTCAAGATCTAATTTGTTCAGTTTCGCAGTCAGAATCTTCACCAACTTAGCCATTTCGTCAATTTTCCCTTCAGCAGAAAGTGAAGATGAACCTCCTGGAGCTGCTTCTTTCTTTCCTTTCCTGTCATACAGCTGGAAGCCAATATGTTTGATTCTACTTCCAAAGCTGCATCCTACATATTCAACAAATAAATAGGTCTCCTTTCTCTCAGTAATAAAGAGAATTCATGATTGAAAGCATTTGCATATGTCAGTTTAGCAGAGGTTTCAGTAGGCTTTATTTCAGCAGGAATTCTACTGTACATCTTGTTAAACCTCTTTGAAAATCCTGCAATTGTTTCATCCTTTTTCCTCCTGAGAGCTCCAAATCCAGTTATATAGTATGTATGGTCTTTGGTATCACCCCATTGTCTCATGAAGAGATCACGGAGTTCTTCAATGATAGTGATTGAGTTAGCAGACAACTCTCTAAACCATTTCCTTACATCTCCATCAAGGCTTTGCACGAACATTCTCATCCATACATCCTTAGTCTCAATGTTTTGGTTATCAACATAGCTAAGGAAAGCTTCCCAATGTTCTTCAGCTGTAGTTTCCCCCTGTCCGTTGAATCTAGGCAAATATTTTTGATAGTCACGCGCATGCAATGCATGTAAAGGTTGAGGCAAAACCAATGGTGCATATCTGGATGCAACCATCAGGTCCATCATGTCTATGGGCTGATTTTGGGCTGCCATTTTTGGACTGACTGATTTTGATGATGAAGAAGTTTGGCTAGAACTTGACTGAAAGGGGTTTTTTCCTACTTTCAATTGAAAAAGAGGTATTTTACAGGAGAGGCAGTTTTAGCTTTTATGAAGGATTGAGGATTGGTAAAAATTTGGAAACTACTGTCAGGAATTGTTGGTTTTACCCAAGGTGAAGTTTCTTCTTCTTTCTTTGACACAGATGAAACTAATGAACCATCCAACTGTTCAGGGTCAGATAGGGAGGGTAATGACTGAGATATTCTAATCTTTCTTGCTATCCTCAATATCTGTTCAGGATCTGTAACACCCAATTGCAATGGTGAAGTAGGTCTGTTCCTAGTTCCCACTCCTCTAGAAGCCACTATGACAAATCTGGTGAAAAATAGCCTTAAAATGTGCTAGTTTAAATTCACCTCTTAAAACCAGTAAAACTGATAAGTATCCCAGGGAAAAATATGTTTCAACTTTGTTCCCTGACAACGGCGCCAAAGATGTTTGTGCCAGAAATTGTTTCCAAGGCTATCGAGAAACAAGCCAACACAATCTCAAATATTCAACCAGGTAAAAGTAGGGTTTAGGGTTTTGATAGGTTTTGTTTTTTGTTATACAGTTTGGTGACAAACAGGGAATACACTCATGAGCCAAATATGAACTGAATCATAAGCAAAGAAAGACAGAGATGCATAATATAATCACCAGAATCCAACAGAACATGATATTGAAGTTCATTCATAAAATATAAGCATTACCAACATACAAACATAGACCAGCAATGAATTTATCAGTTAAGCAACTAAACAAGTTAAAAATGAAGCCAACATACAAACTGGTGAAAAGGATCATATATTTCATAATTCTGTCAACAAATACATATAAGAGTTATGTACTTAGCTCATCAATAAGTCTAGCAGACCTCATGAAGTCCTCCAAAAAATCCAACCCTTTGCTCTCTTTCTCATCTATCTAAATACTGTTTTTACAAAATCAGTTAGGGTCTAAACCCTAACTTCCCTCAACCAACTCATCGATGGGATAAAGTGAGATTATATTTACAAAATAAAATATTTCTTCAAAAGCATAACTAATAACTCACTAACTAAAGTGTTTCTCAAAAGACATCACAATAACTGACTAACTACCAAACTCAAAGGTCTTTTGTAGCCTCGGCTAGTAAAGCTATTCCATCCAAAGCTTGGGCTTTCTTCCTGGCTCTCTTCTGCTCATCCTCCATATCAGCTACTCTTTTTGTGAGTTCTTCATTCTGCTGCTGCAAGTCTTTGACAGTTTGCTTCAACTCTGCACATTGCAAATCTGTGGCTCTCTTTCTCTTCAAGGCTTCCTTGGACACTGTAGTAAGCTCTTGATAATGGTCATTTAATTCCTGCAAATCCTCCCCGAGTCTTCTGTTTGCTAAGATCAAGCCATCATTCACTTCCTGCATGAAATCCATTTGATGTCTGTATTGTTTGATGGTTCTCTGTAGGTTTTGCTTGTCTGAATAAAAAATCTTCCCTGCTATAGTATCCTACATATCACTGGGTAGCCATGGAATATCTAGTTTTCTAAAAATGTATTCATCATCTGGCAATGGATCTGAAGACACACCATGAACCATAGGGATTTCCTGATTAACTGCTTCAGTTGGTGTTGCTTCTTCTATCAACTGCTGGTTTTCCGAATGAGAGACTTCAACCTCTTTTTCTTGTTGTTGTTTCAAGAGTTCACTTCTTAATTATAAGAAGACTGCTGATAATTTAGTCTCGGTGAGACTAACCTCTCTTGCTGACTTTGATGGCTTTTTCCCCTTTGCATGATGAGAAACTGAAGTTTTTAGAACTGCTTCTTTCTCAATCTTTGGTTTTTCATCTGAAGAATCATCATCAAGTACTGTTACCTCTTTTGAATTTAACCTAGGGTTCAACAACTCTCTCATATTCAGCCTTAACTTGTTTCTTGGCCTAGTTTTAGCCCTCCAACCTGGGGCAAACTCTCCCAGCATTTTCAACGTTCTTCCTTGATGTCTTACTGTAGCTAACTCTACAGCTTTTATCTTGGTATTCTTTTTCCTAGGTCTAACTATCTTCTCATCTAGACTGGAGAATTCCCTGCATCAATCAACCCTAGCTTCAGTTTTGACAGTGAATTCATATTCCTCTAACAGATATCCCTCATCCTCAGATAAGATAGTGATGGGGCTCCTTTGCTGGATCTGGATGTTTTCTTCTTTCACAACAATCTTCTCTATGGCAACTGTTTTATCTTCACTGAAAACTTCTGCTGGTGCCATGTGTTGCATAGCCTGATCTTTCTTTTCTGTAAACAGTGAACATTTACCTTTACTGTCAGCTGAAAACTTTTGAGGCTCATTATCATCCTTCAAGGGTTCTAGTGCTTCTTCAAGTTTAACCTCTTTCTTGTCTTCAGACTTAATCTTCTGACTGAGTTTCCTAACTAAGGTTTTCCCCTTATCCACCTATTTTTTGGTTTGCTGCTCTTCCTGTTTGATTTGAAAACCAGACCAGAAAAGAAAATAATCCCATGTCTTCCCTTCTTTTTGAAGAGCAGCGCTGATAATCAATTTGATCAAACCATGATAGAAAATAGATTATGTAGTGTGATTCTGATGCCCCTTAACCCTACTTGACATCTTCTGCAAAATTTTATACAAGAAGTAAGGAAGACTCATTTTGGATTCACCCACCAAATGCTGTAAAAACCTAAAATGGTATTTGAAGACATAGGCATATCTTCCCTCACAGGTGATGTAACTTTGTAAGAATCTAATGGGTTCCACCCATTCATTTCTGAAATTTTGAATCAGTATTCCTTTGCTCCAGTCTGGGGTAATGTCTGGTAAAAGGTATCTTTGGACATTAAAGGTGAAAGGCAACTTTTTGAACCACATTTCACCTTCATTTCTGACTCTTGTAGCTTCAGCAACTAGATCCACTGTCAATTTAAACTTTAGAGTGTCAAAAACCACCATGTCCTGGTTATAGCATTGTGCAAATTTACAAGAAACTTCAGTGTTGTAGACATTGATATTTTTGAAGAAATCCAACCACCTAGCCTTCTGGAAAAGTTTTGCACATCCTGGGAATTGGTCAATCCATTTCAACTCCATGGGCTCAGCCCTATTAGTTTTGCCACTTTTTCCCATTTGTTTTCTCTGACTGAATGATATGTACTTTCAGGGCCCTGTCAATCACCTAACAGCTCCTTTTTTCTCCTCAAGCTTCTAAGGTTTTGCTAATCAGCTTTCTTCAATCTTCCTCGACTGTCTTTTGTTTTCTTTTTAATGCAGGACAAGCTTTTCCATAGCCTCGAGTGATCTAGGTGAACAGAGTGCCCCAAACTCCTCAATAAAACTGCTGCTGAAACTAGTTACCATCCAAGCTATTCATTTAGATACTAAACCATCTCTAGAATGTATGACTACACCTGTGTATTGTGGTTTTGTACAAAAAGTAACCCTTAATTCCTTTAAATGCAACTTATGAGCTATCTCTACACAGAAAATATTTTACACGAGTGATCTCAGATGCCAGCTCCTTAGATCAACTTGCGACTGGGAATTGTTTATCTAGTAGATGAGGAGATATAAAAGCAATCTTATGTCTGCTCATTTTCTGCTCCCATTTGCTTTTAGCACCAAAAACAGTCATCTTTAACACCTAGTCAGACTAGGTCTTTATGCAATTCACCTGCCCAGCTCATTGATTGCATTGATTACAGGTACCAAATAAATCTTTGAAATTTTGATCATCACAAACTACACAAATATTCACCCTATCACATCTTTAGATTTCAAAAGGGTAATTGTTCAATGCACTGCTACTTTTCAATTTTCCACTTGCTACAGCATCTAAAAACCTCTTACATTACTATTTCTTCGACGGGGGTTTTGCTAAAAGTATACTTTAATGTTTTCCTTAACCAATTTTAACAAAACCAACTTTACTGGGAAAGCCCCAATTTAGCAGCCATTATCAGGTTAACGCGGAATACCTTATTCCGGTCTCGCTGCAGAGGTTTAAAATCACTCCTTGAGCTGTCTGATTGTCTAATATAACTATATAAGTCTCTTCGGGTGTCCAATTTGCCTCCAGCTGGCGCAACGAGAAAGCCCTAAATCCTCTGTGTAACTATGAAAACCCCAACTCTTCTCTGTAACTGTAACTTCCGGTTTTTAGGCAAATGTAATCACTCCACTAAGTCTTCAACTTCGTAATGTATGTATGGAATAATTTCCCTCACATCAAACTCGGTCTATGTCTCTGTCTGTCATGATATGCTGAGTTCTAGCTGATAATTACCACGATCTCTTCCACGACACAAACTCCACCTGTTTTCATGATGATTATTGGAGCAACACGTATCAACACCCTTTAAACATGCGATTAGTCACTTAGAAACAAAAATCATGCGAAAATTCAGCTTAAAAAATGGTGATTTCAATGTGCGCGATATTCTTGTAGCGTCGCTGTGTTAATTTTTCATCGTTGTGCTACAAGAATAATTTGAATTTGATTTTGGCGCTATTTTAACCATTTTTTCCATTTTGAATTAAACTTAAGTGATAAACTATGCTCTTAGAATATATTTGTGACATCCTTAATCAATATAAGTCCTATGGATCCCTTCAAATTCTAAAGAAACATAAAATAACAAAAATCTAAAGGAAAATTCAAGATTTCATTTAAAACCAAAAATCTCCTAAAAGAAGTAGACAAGCAAACTTAAGCAAATGAGCAAACTTGAAATAAAAATAACAATCCAAATTTAAAAATTAAGAAAACAAGTTCATGACTAAACAGAGGGCAAAAAATATTTTACATGCAGCAAAATAATAAATGCTGCGGTAGCAACACTGCGGGTTGTTGGATATCAAGCAGATTGAGATCCAACAGTTCACAATGATGTTTCCACAACATTTATTGTAATGAATATTGTTCGCCATACTTGAATCCTAGCTGACGCTTGATATACTAAGGGAATTGGGTTGCAGCTCCTCGAGAGCATATGTATCCTTGAATAGTTAGAAAATAGATCTACATCAAATGCACAATCCACAAGGATAACATTATAGATCAACCATAAACTCATTAATTCATTAAGGAAAAGTAGTATAGTTCTCTCATTGTTATTAAAATGTATTATATAGAGATAATGAAAGTTGAAAACTTAAATATATTAAATTTTTTTTATTATAGTATTGATGGAATGCTAATGAAAAATATCAAGTAGGGTAGATTAGTAGCTACCCTTGTTTTGAGTAAAAACCCTTAATAATTGATCCATGGTTTTGCTTGAAGACCACTTTCTTGTGACAAAACTAAGAAATGAGAAACTCAAGAAATTTGTTTTAATGCATGCTTTTAGCACAAGGGGATTCACCTTGTTGAGCCTATCTTATCACGTTCATTTATAAAGGAGGGTTTTTAATTTTAAAAGATAAGGTCAATATATTGTAGGTATTGGGGGCAAAGAATAGGGTATGGGGGGTTTATAGGTATCGGGGGGTATAAAAAGGGGTTTCTAGTAAAAATAAGGAATTATTGTAAAAGTATATGTTTTTTAATTGGAAATATGTATTGGGAGGGGGTCTCAACAAAAGATTTTTTTAAGTAATTATCAATATCTAGTGAAATTAGGGGTATTCTTTAATATCCCATGAGTGAAGGCGCTATGACATAGTTTCACAAAGTGAAGGCCCTGTGGCTTTTAGTGTTCTACATGTTGAACATGTGGTGTAACGTCCCCGACCCTCTCACTGATAAAGAGGATGCTACTGATGTTGTTATCTACCCGAGCAATCAGCCCCATGAACATACACATAAAAATGCTTTGAACTAAAACATGCATAGATTATCACCATACAACGGAAGAAAAACCATACATTCAAGCATTCAACATGTTCATTGTAATTCATTATCAAATTTAATTGCAAGAACTTAGACACAAGAATACTTATCTTATGAAGAAGGATGCCCCGCAACCAGTTATGTCACTGCAACGTTCCACCCAACCATAGGCCAGTATGCTCCTTAATCTCTCAGCAACACTGCCACCCCCAAGCTGGGCATGATTTCCCAAGGAATAAGGAAACTATGTAGGCTCACACATAGCCAAAGATATGTCAAGACTCAGTCAAGACAACACAAGTTGGGTTTATCAGACCAAGAGTGTACAACAACACATAACCAAGCCAATGGGTTGGGTTTATCAGGTTACAGGAGATGGAAGCATTGTCTGCTAAGATAGTGGGCTCACTGAAGAGATAAGGATGCCTTCACCAGAACTAGCTTGACTCTTAAGACATCCACACACACCCAACACAAGGAATCATTCCCTTCTCTGCTGCACAGTCCCTCAGGACATGATTTCCCTTTCAGTGCTATTTAGGGGGTGTAGAGAAGAGAGCCAACCCTCTAGATCTATTTATGAGGCTCCTGCAAAACATTAGGTTTGTTAAGCAAACTCTTTTCCACTCCTACACAGTCCAAATACCAATCCACTGTGCACACACATCAAAACAACCATTCACAGCCCTAGGGTTTAAAACGAAACACCACAGAACAAAACTGAAATGACAATTTGGGTAATACACAGCTCAAACTGAGCAATTTGACTCCAGAGTCGTTCTTGCCCTATCATGGCCAAAACGACTCAACAACAACCCACAACAACCCAATTCATGGGGGAAAAACGACCACTAATCCTGCGCCTACGTAGAGGAGAGCCACGACCCAATCGGGAAGGGATGTAGACACAAACTGACTTCCTGTGTGAAGGGAAATCACCCACAGTAAAAATCGGAGAAGGAAGAACATGACTGCCCACCCGAGGTGAGGAAAACCAAATGAGAAGCTACGTGACCAAAAACTCCAAAACAGGAAATTTGTGAAGGTAAGGCCACTCTTCCTGTTCTTTACATGAGTGCCAAAAATGAAGATGGGGGTCATGCCCTCTTCCTGCCCACGTGAGGGTGAATGAGATCCCTGGTGACGTGTGTCTGTGGGAAAGAATTGATAGTCCTGCCACACACCACTTCCCAAGCAATAACTGTCCCCAAGTAACTCCATAATCCCTAGGAAAATCATGCCCTTTTCATTATGGTTGCATTGACATAGCTAGTTGTGGGTATTTTTAATTAAAATGCATGTTTACATGTTGCCAAAATTAATGTGTTGGATAGCACGATATACCATCGGCAACAATTTTAGTCGCCGGAACATAAAACAATTAAATCGATGGTGGGGATTTTTCCTTTAGCTCCACACCACGATTAATTACAATATATACATCATATACATTTTAATGCAAATGGGGTCAAAACCGGGGTGTTACATGTGGGCTCTATCTGTGCAATCTCACATGGGACATGTCTTGTTTTTTAGATCATTACAAGGTATTTTACCATAGTGCAATATTATCAACATTGAAACAAATTTCAAAATGGATGGAAATGAAATACAACTTGATGATCATCTATTCTAAGGACACAAACATGGGTCATGATGATGCATTTATGGAAACAATAGATTTCTTCATACCAAGGAGAATAATAAATGCAATCATATAGAATTTATTGGATTTAATAAAATATACAGTACTTCAATAAGATATAGATTGATCTAGCATGTGAAAGATGAATCATGATACAATTTTGCTTATGCATTTGTCTTGAGGGAGTATTGTTTGGAGGGTGCTCCTTTGGAGGTTGTTTGTGGACCGATCCACACACATGGAGCATCATTGAGCTTTGGAATTTATCTTCAAGAGCATGTCACCATGTGATGATGAACACTTTCCATGTGGCGGCTTAGATTGGAGTGAGCTACATTTGGGAAGTGGTCCCCAACCACCAAGTGTATAGTGTACTCTCTTGGTAGAGAACTGCTCCATTTGTGGACCTAGTGTAGTGATCGTAGATTGTTGTCTAATTAGTAAGGATTTTATGTTGTTTCCCCCCCTCACCTATCTTATATAAAGGGAGGAGAGAACATTCAATATAGCTCATTATTCAATTATATATTTGTAATCTTGATGTGTTATTCTTGAATCCTTCATGCTTGCGTGATACAAGAGCTGGAAGACTAAAGCTTTGTGTGAAGTAAACCCTAGAGATGAATTTGCATGCAAGGATTTGTCTTAAAGTCTTGATGTGAGCTAGACCTAGGGTTGTGATATTCATCTCTCCTTCATGTACATTTTCAGTGATCTATTTTCTTGAGCTTCTAGTGAAAAAGTTGGTTATAATTAAAGTATATGTTGCTATAATAAATAGCTCAAATTCAACAATAAGGTGGAAAGTTCTATGAAGTAGATTTGAGAAAACTTAAGTAAACGGGGTGAAATTTTGGAAGTGTTTGAAAGTATAGATTTTTAAAATTTCTAGGGTTCCAAAATCTATTTTGTGTGCCTAAATTTATGGTCATATGAAACAACTCTTATGCATATGCAAAAGCTATGGTGATTCAAAGTCATTTGTTAAGAAATTTCATGATTTTAGGTTTTTCTAAAATTGAAGGTATAATGATAATATCTGAGAAATAGGTAGAAATCATTGGTAAAAATGGTATCCATTTACCTATAAATACTTGTCTTTACCACATTTAGGACTACTGATCCTCATCTTTTTTAGGCATATCACTACGATTCTTGTTGGGAAACCTTGCATTAATAACAAAATGATTCCCTATCTATAGTAGGCTAGCTTCATTTCAAAGATGCATATAACATTCATTAAATTGCTATTTTCTCCTCAATATTTATTACAAATTGTTTATCCATTTCTTTGAATTAAATGTATTCTAAAATTTGGAGGATGCAATTTACTATTCGATTGGTCATGAAATGTTCATACAAGGAAGTTAACAACTAATTTCAATATAAGGAATCCCTATCATTAGAGAACAATGCCATGCACAATTTTATTTTGGTTAATTAAATCAATACAACTCATATTTGAAATGATTGTTTATGCCGGTTCAATTGTTAAAAAAATGTGGATTTGCGCATTGGCCTAATTGATCGAGTTGGTGGTGAACATTAATATGAGTAGATACATCATTCTAAATTTAAATATTGGTGATTTTTCTAGATTTTGCAATAGTTTGGTTACAAGCATATATAAATGTCTTAGCAATGACGCATGTTAGTCATATTGTATTAGGTTGCAACAACAATTTATGTAAAATGTTGATTGCAACATTTGATCCCATTAATTCTCAAATTGGTAAATATATGTTTTGTTTTTTAATTATTATAAATTTTCATGCAAAGGGTTAATTAAAACATATGAACTCATCAATTATCAAATTGATAATTAGATGTGTCTAAAGTCATTAACAATAAACATGTTCATAGTGATTTGTTGTACCTTCATTTGTTGAAAGTGTCTCAATTTGGGATTATGTGACTTTCATTTCAAAGTTGAGGGTGTGATATGAAAATAACTAGTAGAAGTGGAAAAATATGTACCAATTTAAATTACACTCATCTAACGAAATGCAATATCTTGTTTTCTGGAGACATCTTTTTTAATAATAATGCATTTGAAATTCTCGAACGCGTTTCATACTAATAGTTTGAAGTTTTATAGATAAGTAAATCACTCAAACATATTAAGTACACAAAGTCTTATAAGTGGCATTTGCAATGAATTTCTTATAGAATTTTTTTAGAGGTGGAGTTGAGAGACATGAGTTTGGTTTCTTTACATGATGACTATATACTTAATTCTAAGCAACATAAAGATTTGGTTATAGCAATTTCTAACTCCAAATTTTCAGCTAATAGTTTTAACAAAGTTACAATACACATCTAAAGACTTATTTCCCTTTTTATAGAATAATTACCACTTGCATTTAAAGGAGCATAACGTGGCTATACGATTTGAATTCCAACAAATTTTCAATTAATGAGTTTTACCAAAAATTTAGTATAGGTTGGAAGACTTATTTCAAATGATTCACAGTGATTCATCCAATTTCATTCACATAGACTCCAAGGCAGTTATCAAAATATAAGGTTTTTTATTTTATTTTAATTAATTTATTTTTAATGTTGGATTTATGTTGGCTAAATAATGTTTGTTAACATAAAATTTAGTTTATATATTAATAAACTAGATATTAGATCTAGGCATTAATACAACCATTTCAAGCTTTAAGTTATGTTATTTTTTAATGCTCTATTTCATTTTATCGTCTTTCTCGGTTTATCCCACATTCATACATTGGATTGACTTTATCCAATTGTAACCTGTTATAAGAAAGATTTCACCTTTTCATTTTAAGAAATACAATACAAATAAATCTATAGAGAATATTAGTTTCTTTGTGTTTGATTTTTGTGATATGTTATTAGGGATTAGCTAGAGCCACACTTCCATGGCCTTGGTGAGATAAACACCTTGGGCTTCACCCTTTCCCATGAGATGTCTTCAATAGACTTGGTGATGTGATTGACAATATATCAAATGAGGTGCTCCATGGTGTGGGATGGGTGCAAGTCACCCACACCTTAGTTGGGCACCTGTGAGGAATACATGGTATTGGTCAAGTCCAATGCAGTGTAAGTAGACACAACAACATGGGTTGGGAGCCCACACACTTTCCTGTGGGAAAGTGGCCCAAGATATGAGTGTGTGGTGACAAAGCAACCACACCAAGGGTGGATGTGCCGAGCGAGAGACCGTTCACAAGAAATACAAAGCAACGTGCATGGAAAAAGTTCCCAACGTGGAGGTTGGGGTGAATTTGAGAAGGGGATAGCATGGGAACCCTTGGACACATCAGTGTTGGAAGAATCCCACCCAGGTAGAATACGACCAAGCAATGGGATTCCTTAGCGAGTCGACTCACCTTGGAAGAAGTGCGATCTAAAGGGTGCAATCCTTGGACACAAGTTAGTGTTATAGCCCAAAATGACACATCTATGCTTGTGACCACTTTCCCATGATTCTGTCACATGTCGACACTTCATGAAAGTCATTGAAAAAGCACCTAGATTGGAGGATCCATATCTGAAGTTCTGTAACTTTGTTTGACCTCTTCTACAAGGAACTCATCCTTCAAGATTTGCAACAAAAGGATGAAAATATAGGGAAAAGGTGGGGGGAATGTGAATCCCAATTCCTCTAGCATAACAATGCAAATGTTCAAGTCCCTTCTCATGGGCCTCTCTCCCTCTGTTTATAAATTTCTGAAGAGATAGGGTCGAATAAGGGTTAGTTACAACTTCCCAATTCAGTTCCAGAACCTCCCAAACCACCCCTAATTCGAGAATTTTGATATTTATTTTTTCTTTTTTACAGTACGGGATGTAATTGTCGGTAGCATGAAGGAAAATTTGTGAATTGAAAAGGTATAATCATGAGTAGCATGGAGGCAAAGTCGCGGTTAGGTCAAACAAGATAATTTTTAGGGTACTTCTAGGCATTTTTCAGGCTTTGGAGTCTTCTGTAAAGTTGTTCCTGACTAATATAGGTTTCCAATGGTCCAGTGAAAAGGTCAAATGGAGTTACATAAATCCATATATAGCTCCTCCAATCTAGGTGTTTTTTCAGTGACTTTCATGAAGTGTCATCAGGGAAGTGTCAACATGCGACGGAATCATGGGAAAGTGGTCACATGAAGAGATGTGTCATTTTGGGCTATAACAATTAGAGAAGGAAAACTTAGACATAGGTGGTGTATGGTGGTCTAAGTGATGTTCTGGTCAAGTGTTGCAGGAGGCAGACCTGCGGGTGCTACATGAGAAGTCGTAGTCGAGAAGTTTTTCATTAAGAAGAGGTAAAAGGAATTTGTGGGGTTTCTTATGGATGAGGAGTTGTTGGCATTTTGGATGCACTCCCAAAGAAGTGGCATGCAGTCGCTCTCCCATCATTGTACTCTCTCTTGTGTTTATATATATTTTTGGCACACCCTATTGAGGTTTCGCCAGGCTCATATGTTGTTGTGTATTCTTTATTTGGTTAAGTGTTAAAGTGTTAACAAATGAAAACTAATAACTAAGTATAACAAGTGATGGTAAAGGTGTGTGTGTGTGTGTGTGTGTTAGGCATAGTTTATCAAGCACAAATCTAGGCTGGCTTGGCCACCAAAGGTTGTGTCTGGGTAGTGCCACATTCCCAAGGAAGGAAATGACGCTCTGACATTGGGTTGGGTCCTTGGTTCCATGACAGGTTGTATCAGAGTAGTGAATTGATCGGTTCTTCACCATTTTTGTGCCAGAAGGTGGATTGAAGTGGAATCCACGAAGTGTTGGATACAAGTTTTTAGTAGTGCACCAGAAGAATTGTATGGAGGTTGCAACAGGGTGCCATTGAAACACTATGAGTTGGAAAAGAAGTTCCTAGAAAGTAGGATTCTCTACACATTTGGGTGAAGTGCGCTCAGACATAGTGATAGTAAGAGGGTGACCAATAGACATGGCATTTATAAGAGTGTAGGAAATCATGCATTGAAGTTTCATGGAAGAAACAACAAGACACAAGACTTCGAGAGGCACCTAGGAACCTATACATATAATAGAAGTGTGCCTGAGAGAGAGGTTCGAACAACAATTAGTGAAATATTGGTTAGACTGTCAGAAGGGTTATGAAGGAATTTTTCCAGGAGCAGTATTGGTAGCATGATGAGTGAAGTGTTGTCAAAGGTGCGCTCTGGTAGAAGGTCTTCCTGTCATGCATCACATATTGATAGGAAGTGTCCCAAACACACATCGGGCTTTGACTAGCAGGAAGTGAAGGCGTTACATGTGGGATGATAGTGGGTTTTGATGAATTTTGAATTAGCTTATTGGGGACTTACTTTGATGTACGATTTTCAAACTCAACATGAGTTGCGACATGAAGTGTGAGGTGAATAAGAGTCATGGGAAGTCGAGATGAAAGACATGACAAGGATCTTGGAATGGTGGATTGTGAGATGCGACAATTATTCTAGGAACATTTGAAGAATCTTGAATTGTTGGGCTAGTGAAGCAGAGCTTGGGTTGAACTGTTGTAGTCATTGGAATACCAAGTGGGGATTTGGGAGATGCCCATATTTCGGTCACTCAGTGTGGCGAATGATTCCCAAAGGAAGACAACTTCATAGCCAGGACCGTCCATGAATAGAAGTAAGAAAACATGTTCTTTTGTTTTCCATGGGAACCACTTTGTAATTGCTTGTCTGATGAAAGAAGAGTTGGAAGCACAATTGGAAGAAGTCCAAGGACGACCAACCAAGATGAATCTAGTAACTATGGAAGGATCCTACTTTGGGAGAACTATTTGAAGTGGTTGAATCCTTACAGGTTTCGGAAAGTTGATAGAGGGTTGAATCCTTGAAGTGTTGGAAGTGTTGATAGATGGTTGAATCCTTCTCGGGGAACATGACCACAGTTTAGGGTTTTTTCTTCCAGCAACACCTAGAAAGTGAATGCTATTTCTGCCACTTGTCATTTGGCCTTCTACAATAGATCATTCCTCCTAGTGGCTCATTGAAAACTCTTAAACAATGTTCTTTGGATAGGTGTCTCCTCTTTTAATCATTTAAATATATAAAGTATTAAATTACAATCATCATTGACCATGCTTGGTCATAAAACTTTACAATAAATTTTAAGATAATGTTTTTCTCAAAATAAAAATGTTTTTCAGTTTTAGGTGGGTTACAAACACCCCTCTTAAGTTCAACATCATCCTCGATGTTGCTTAAGTGTCTTCTGAGTCTTCCTGGAACAAAATTGGATATGCCTGATGCATATGACTCTCCAATTCTAGGTTGCTTCATCTAGACCAAGGTGCTTCCATTTCACTTTTACCTATCTAATGGTGCGATTCCGAAGAAAAAATTCTTTCTTGTCGAGGATACAGTCTAGTTCCACCAGAAAATATCCTTCGGGTTCTACCTGAATAAAATTCCAATCAACCACATGAGTAGCATTATGCACATACTTTTTGAATATGGAAATATGAAATGCATTATGTATTCTAAGATTAGGTGGCAGAGCTAACTGATAAGCCATTGGTCCAATTCTTGCCAATATTTCAAACGGTCCACAATACCTAGGTGCTAATTTAGCACAACACCCCAACTTAAAGGATATTTTTCTAGGTTTTACTTTGACAAACACATGCTCACCTACTTGGAATTCTTTTTGAGTTCTTTTAAGGTCTGCATGACTCTTTTGTTTATCCTATGCAATTTTCAGATTGCTTTGTACTTGTTTCACTGTTTGTTCCAGTTCTTTTAACAAGTGAGGTCCTAACATCAATCTGTCAATTGGATTACTCCATGAAATGGGAGTATTACATTTCCTGCCATATAGTATTTCAAAAGGAATAAGTTTAGTTGAAGTCTGATAGTGATTATTATATGAAAACTCAACTAAGTACAAATAATATTCCCATTTCTTTGGATGATCTCTAACATACATCCGTAACATATCCTCTAGAACTTGATTTACTCTTTCCGTTTGTCCATCTGTTTGCAAACGATAAGCAGTACTAAAATTTAATTTGGTATATATTCCTTTAAACAATGACTTCCAAAAATTACCAGTAAACTTAGGATCTCTATCAGAAATTATTACCTTCGGGATTTTGTGCAACAAAAATTTTTCCTTCATAAAAATGTCAGGAATATTAGCATCCTTATATGTAGTTTTAACATGTATAAAATGTGTTTCCTTGCTTAATTTGTCTATTACTGTGATTATAGAATCACTTTGCTTCTGATTTTTAGGTATTCCAGTTATAAAATCAAGACTTATAATTTCCCATTTCCAATATGGAATTGGAAATGGTTGCAAAAGAACTGCTAGATGTCGATGCTAAGCTTTAACTGGTTGACATTCTATACACCTACCTATATATTCAACAACTTCATTCTTCATATTAGTCCATAAATAAGATTTTCTTAGCATTGTTATCAACTTTTGATAACTCGGATGTCCGGAATAGGGACTTTTATGTACTTCATTTAAAATCATCAATTTAATTTCTGGTATGTTAGGTACATATAGTCTATTTTTATACAACATTGAGCCTTTTTCATTCAAACTGAAATTTGTTTTTACATTTTCAGATTCATTTTCTGATACTTTTTCTCTTAGATTTTGGTATTCATTGTCCATTTTTGTCCCTTTTATCTAATTTTGTTTTGTAGCTACTAATGGTGGCTATAAAATTCATTCTTGCATTTCTGCTTAATGAATCAACCACTTTGTTTTCCTTTCCTTTGATGTGTTTGATCTCAAAATCGCATTTGTTAAGGAAAGTTAACCATCTTGCTTGCTTTGCATTCATATTTTGTTGATCAAACAAGTATTTCAAGCTTATGTTATCAAACATTAATAGAAACATTTTACCAATTAGATGATGGCGCCACATTTTCAAAGCATTTACTATGGAAGCCAGCTCTAAATCATAAGTGGCATAATTTTTTCATGTGTTTTTAAATTTCTTGATTCATAATTTATTACGTGACCTTCTTGTGTTAGTACTTCACCCAAACCTTGACTGCATGCATCAGTGCACACAATGAAGTCCTTGTTTGGATCTATTATTTTTAATATAGGTACAGTAGTTAACAATTCCTTTAATTTATTAAAACTTTCTTCACACTTTAGATCCCATACAAATATTTTTTCCTTTTTCTATAAGGATGTTATGGGATTCACGATTGATTCAGGAGGATATTGATGGCCACCCACCTATTCCTCTTGGACCCCACCATTGTTTCTTTCAGTTTTCCAGTTTCCTTAATTGTAGCACAATTTACTATTTTTGACAGTTTTCGGGTCCTAAACTTTCGGAGCCGTTTTGAGGCCCTAAACGATGTTTTTTTGGCATCGAATGGTCAAGAAAACATGAGTCTGTTCCGGACTCAATGTTTGTTGTTTATGGATGTATTCGTTAAGAAGATATTTCTAATGATATGTCATGCACGTTAAACGGAGGTAGTATGCTAAAGTTACGACCCCGGGAAATTGGTGTACCAAGTTACCCAACGGGGCCCACATTAAGGCGTTTCACCTCCTAGGGTTAGGTTTTTGGATGTGTAGGGTTTCCATTATTTCTCAATAATATATAGGCCTTTGAGCCTCATTGTAACACAGATTTCAGAGGCATGTAACCACCACATCTCTTTTTAGAGATAAGCTACCAGCGCTCTAGCTAGTTTATTTCCATTCTGTATGTAAACAAGTTTCAGTTATTGATTAATGAAATGAAGTGTTATTTCCACTACATATTTGTTTCTACGGTTATTTGTGTATTCTATTGCATTCCTGCATAAATACAGATCAGTGGTATCATAGCAATCTGCTCTTTCTCGATCCTTCTTTGCATGTCCCCAACGAGGGCGGGGTATAAAGAGTTAGGGCTCGATCTGGTTGAAAATTTTGCAATATCAGCCTCACAAATCCCGACGGCCACCCATGGGGGATGAAAAGAAAGACGAGGGCGCAGAAGATCCTATCAAAATGTTGCTTGAGGAGGCCCTTGAAAAATAAATTAATGCGATGATGGATAACTTCGCCCAGATCCTTCAACAACTTCCCACTGGCGGCGCATCTGCATCTAGCAGCCACTCTGGAGGTGCAACCCCTTTTAAGGTCCAAGTAAACTTTGACATTCCCATATTTGATGGTCGAATAGATGCAAACGCCGTAGATAAATGGTTGAACCTATTAGAAGGATATTTCTCGGTTCATGACTTTTCTGACCAGGAAAAGATTACTTTTTCTCTACTCAAAGCCACCCCCCATGTCAAGGACTGGTGGGAAACCTACTGTGAGAGAAAGGATGAGGAGGAACCCTCTCTGTTCTCGGCCGTACCCACTTGAAATTCTTTCTGAGATGCCATAAAGGGACAATATTATCCGGTGGAGAGCTATGAGGACAAGTACATCCAATGGAGTATGCTGCGGCAACAAAGAGATCAAGATGTGCATGAGCTGACGAATCTGTTCCATACCCTGCACACCAAGTTGGGTATTAAATATTAAGAGAAACATTTGGTGCTGAAGTACCACAGTTGTATGCAGAGATACATTCAGGAGGAAATGGAGTTCCTCGACATCTCCTCGCTTGGTACGGCATATTGGTACGCTGCCAAAATTGAGAAAAAATTCAAATAGAAAAAGCGAGACTTTGGATTTGCGAATTAGAAGCAAGGGAAAGGTGCCCCCAAACCGTAGAACCAAGGACATAGCCAAGGCATGGCGACTCAAGAAAACTTGCCAAAGCTACAAGAAAAGAGCAACACTACAAAGCCGAAGAAGGAAGCGGGAAAGTGGTGCGAGTTCCATAAGAGCCCCACTCACAACACAAGTGAGTGTCGAGCTAAGCAGTCACTAGTGGCCAAGATAAAGGCTTATGAATCAGATGCATACTGTGACATTGAATCAGAACCCAAGAAGGGGAATGAAAAAGGGAAGAAGATTATCGATGCAGAGCCCAATGCCATCGTTGCCACCATGAAGATCCAAAAGGAAGAACCAGAAGATTCAGAGAAGGAGGAGCATCTTTTCCACTCCCAGATGTGGGTAAAGGGTTCCCCGCTACAATTCATTGTCGACAGTGGGAGCCAAAAGAACCTGGTTTTAGCAGAGGTCATGAAGCAGTTGGGTTTTCCAACCACAGTACACCTGCAGCCATACACCATGGAGTGGCTTCACCAAGGACGAGATCTCCACGTCAGCCAGTAGTGCCAACTTCCCTACAGCATCAAGCCCTTCACCGATGAGGTATTATGTGATATTGCTCCTCTTTATGTTTGTGATGTATTATTAGGTCAACCATACTTATGGAAGCGACATGCTGTGTATGAGTCTTGGCCTCACGCTGTTATTATTACGTTGGGAAATAATTTGTACAGAATACCAAAGGTACCACCCCCTGCCGCTATCTCTTTGGTTACTGCAAAACAATGCAGTAAGCTCATTTCCAAAACCAGGAAGTTTGTTTTCTTGATGATCCGCCCTCAGGGAAAGAAGAAGATCATTGCCACAACCTCCAGACAGGGCCCCTCTGCACGACAACAACAAATGGACAAGGTCATGGAGGAGTACCGGGACATATTCACCTCACCCATCGGGGTGCCTCTCCACTATCAAGTCAAGCACTCCATCGATCTGACCCCGGGTGCGCCACTACCCAATGGACCGATCTATCATCATTCTGTTCTGGAGAATGATGAAATCAAGAGGCAAATTCAGGAGCTACTGCAGAAGGGTCACATCCGGCCAAGTTCATCGCCCTGTGGGAGCCTGATTGTGTTGGTACAGAAGAAGGATGGGAATTGGAGACTCTGTATTGACTATCGAGCGCTAAACAAGATCACTGTCCAGAATAGGTACTTGATCCCACGGATTGATGACCTCATGGACCAGCTTAAAGGGGTGAAATATTTTAGCAAGATTGACTTAAAGTCTGGGTATCACCAGGTACCGATTGAACCGGTCGATGTGTGGAAGACTTCCTTCAAAACCAAGGAGGGCCTTTTCGAATGGTTGGTCATGCCTTTCAGGCTGACGAATGCTTCTGCAACCTTCATGAGACTGAGGGATGACATCTTGCAGCCATTCACCAACTCATTTGTAGTAGTGTACTTGGATGACATCCTAATCTTCAGCCAAACTTGGGAAGAGCACCTCCACCACATATGACAGGTCCTCCAAACATTGCGGTAGCACAAGTTGTGTGCCAATTTGGACAAGTGAACTTTTAGCATGACCTAGGTTCAATATTTGGGATACATTATTGATGACTATGGGGTACATGTGGATCCAACCAAGATCCAAGTCATTCGGGATTGTCCAACCCCAACTACTCTAACAGAGATTCGCAGCTTTCTGGGCCTTGCTAATTTCTACCGCAGGTTCATGTTGGGATTCTCTCATATCACTTGGCCCTTGAGTCAAGTCACCAAGGGAGGAACGAAAGCAAAATTCTTCTGGTCGAAAACTCAACAAAAGGCATTTGAAAAATTGAAACATCACCTCTGCTATGCCCCAGTGCTCACATTACCAGAGTTGCAACAACCATTTGAGATCGAGACAGATGCCTTTGACTATGCTATTGGGGCAGTCCTTACTCAAGAAGGGAATCCAGTGGCATATCATAGTGAGACACTGTTCGACACTGTCCACAAATATCCCACTTATGACAAAGAGATGTATTCCATTGTACAGGCTTGCTGACAATGGAAGCATTACATTTTGGGGAAGGAAACGATCATCCACACAAACCACCGACCCCTGTAGTTCATGTAGACACAAGGGAAGTTACAGAACGATTTCCATCAGAAGTGGTCCACATATCTACAACAATTTCATTTGAACATCAAGTACAAGAAGGGAAGCACCAATAATGTTGTAGACTGCCTCAGTCAACCACCGATCGTGGCGATAACGACCGTGCTCAACTCTTGTAGGAACAAGACTTCTGATTGGCTGCTTCTCTATAAGAGTGATCCAGAATTCAGCCACACATACCAGATGCTCTTGGAGGGAAACCAAGTTCCAAAATTTCACCTCTAGGATGTACTACTATGTCACATGGGACACCTTTGTGTTCCTTCAAGCAAGCATGCCAAGATGATTTGGGAAGTGCACTACAGTCGGGTCACTGGGAATTTTGGGGTAGAGAAAATAGTGGCAGTACTACAGAAGTATTTCTATTTGCTGAACCTTCGATAGGATGTCGAGAAGTACATCCGATCCTACACTGCCCGCGCCATTACCAAAACATCCATCAAGAAGCAGGGCCTCCAAAATTCGTTTCCTACCCCTAGTCGACATTGGGAATCCATATCCATGGATTACATGTCAGGCCTTCCTTCTACTAAGAATGGCAATGGCTGTGTGTTTGCGGTCGTTGACAGATTCTCAAAGATGGCCATAATGGCGATCTACAAGAAGAATATCACAGCAGAAGCCATTGCTAAACTCTTCTTTGAATGAGTGTGGGTACACTTTGGGATCCTGCAGTCTATAATCTTAGACCAGGACAGCAGGTTCCTTAGTACATTTTGGTCTCTCCTATGGTCAATGCTAGACACCAAGCTCACAAATTCCATAGCTCTCCATCCCCAGATTGATGGCTAGTCAAAGGTCATCAACAGGATGATCGTACACATTTTGCGCATGTACAACTCAAAGCATCCACGCATATGGGATGAGAGCCTCCCCTATGTACAACATAGCTATAATCGGGCCCTCCACAGCTCAACCAACCACAACCCCTTTCAGGTGGGCTTGGGATTCCAGCCACTATGTCCCATTGACGTAGCCATGCCATTTGCAGCCACTCAGGCTGATTCAGCTCATATCTAGTCTGAAGTTTCCAAGGCAAACAACTTCAATGAACGCATTCAGCACATTCGCCAATAGGTTCATGACATATTGGACAGATCCAATGCTAAGTACAAGTAGCGACATGATCAACATTGGGTGCAACACAACTTCAAGGTGGGCGACAAAGTGTGGCTACATTTGCAGAAGGAGCGCCTCGCTGGACCCCACTACAAGCTTTGCCCGCTCCGATATGGGCCATACACCATCACCAAGGCTATTGGGGACAATGCCTTCAAGCTCAGTATTCCACCATTCCTTGGTCTACACCCAGTGTTCAATGTGGACCACCTTTGGCCCTACTTTCCACCTCTATTGGACACATCAGACGTGGCAGAACAACTCACACCAACAGAGTTAAACCCCGACTGCATGGAACAAGCCACATCTGAACGGATTATGGACACACAGATCAAGAACACCCACCAATAGAAGATCCAACTATATCAAGTTGTCAAAGCAGGCCAACTCCTTCACCAGGGAAAGTGGCTCACCAGGGACCAAGTTCAACAGAAGTTTCCTCATCTCATGGAGGAACTCAACGCAATGGGAACCATTGCTTCCTAAGGGGGGAGGAATGATCCAGGAGGATATTGGTGGCCACCCACCTATTCCTCTTGGACCCCCACCATTGTTTCTTTCAATTTTCCAGTTTCCTTAATTGTAGCACAATTTACTATTTTTGGCAGTTTTCGGGTCCTAAACTTTCGGAGCTGTTTTGAGGCCCTAAATGACGTTTTTTAGGCATCGAATGGTCGAGAAAATATGAGTCCATTTTGGACTTCATGTTTTCTATCTATGGATGTAGTCCTTAAATAGATCTTTCTAACTATATATCATGCGCGTCAAACGGAGGTGGTATGCTAAAGTTACAACCCCGGGAAATTGATGTACCAAGTTACCCAATGGGGCCCACATTAAGGCGTTTCACCTCCTAGGGTTAGGTTTTTGGATGTGTAGGGTTTCCATTGTTTCTCAATAATATATAGGCCTTCGAGCCTCATTGTAACACAGAGCTCAGAGGCATGTAGCCGCCACATCTCTTCTCAGAGATAAGCTACCAGCACTCTAGCTAGTTTATTTCCATTCTGTATGTAAACAAGTTTCAGTTATTGATTAATGAAATGAAGTGTTATTTCCATTGCATATTTGTTTCTATGGTTATTTGTATATTTTGTTGCGTTCCTGCATAAATCTGGATCAACGATCTTCGAGAATCCTTCTATGAATTTCTGGTAATAACCCATGATTTCCATGATCAATCGTACATCTGATACATCTTTAGGAACATGCCATTCCATTATTGCTTTTATTTTATCCGTATCTATTAATATCCCTTCCTTGGTTATCATGTGACCTAGATACTGTATTTTATCTTTAAAGAATTCACATTTACTGAATTTAGCATACAATTTATATTCTCTCAAAACTTGTAGTATTATTTGCAAATGTTCATCATGTTCTTCTTTCGTTTTTTTAATAAATTAATATGTCATCTATAAATACGACTACGAATTTATCTAAGTATTGACTTAATACATTGTTCATTAAGCACATGAAAGTTGTTGGAGCATTCATTATCTCAAAAGGCATAACTACGAATTCATAATGCCTGTATTGGGTTCTAAATGTAGTTTTGAAGATATCTCCATCTTTAATTCTAACTTGATGATATCCAGATCTCAAGTCTATTTTTGAGAATATCATTGCTCCGCGTATCTGATCAAATGGATCATCTATGCGGGGAAATGGATATATGTTTTTAATTGTCATTTTGTTTAGCTGACGGTAGTCTATACATAAACACAATGTACCGTATTTATTTTTAACAAATAAGATGAGTGCTCCCCAAGGGGATACACTTGGTCTTGTATAATTCTTATCTATCAGCTCTTGTAGTTGTAGTTGTAATTCATTAAGTTCTAATATTTTCATCCGATAAGGAGCCTTTGAATTAGGTACAACTTCTGGCACTAATTTAATAGTAAAATCCAATTCTCTTTTTGGAGGTAATTCTGGAATCTCTTCTGAAAAAACATATGAGAATTATTTTAAGATTGGAATATAATCGAATTTTAACTTTTCTTCTTTATTCATGTGTTAGCCATTTATTATATGTACAACAAAAACTTTACAATCTTTCCATACAACCTTTTTCATTTGTAATGTTGAAGTTTTTCTAACATAAACTTTTCTAGGTATTGCTTTGACTGTAACTCTTTCTCCTTTATCATCTAAGCAAGTAAATGTTTTCTCAAAAAAATCTAAAACTACTTTATGTTTTTCAGTCAGTCCATACCTATGAAAACATTATAAGACCCTAACGGTAATACATTTAACTTTGCTTTAGTTCTGAATTGACTCATAAATATTTCACAGTTTTCAACATAACTAACTACTTTTCTTTTGGTTCTTGTAACTATCTGAACCAACCAATACCTTTCAAACTTTTTCAAATGTAAATTGCATTTTTCTGCTATACTAGGTGACACATAACTTAAACTAGCACCTGGGTCAATCAAAATAGAAACGTGCTTGTTCTGTAGCATACCTTCTATTTCCACCATGGATGTTTGATGATTAGCCCATCGATTCTCCGGATTCAATTTCATGTTCCTTCTTTTATCCTTGCCTCTGTTGTGTATTTTTTCTATCAATATATGATTTAGCTCCTCCTAAGCTCTTAACATTCTTTCGTTATTTTCCTTTACAATTTGTAATTCAGCTCTTAAATCTTTTATAGTTTGCATCGATTCAAATGGTTGGTTATTTAATTCCACATATATGTTATCTGGATTATTATAATGGGATCCATCTTCTGCAGATGCTTCTACTCCTTCCATTTCTTGCAAAATACAAATTTATGAATCTGTATAGAAATAGTTTTAAAACATAATCAATATTTGTGTTTCATGTTATGCAAGTTGAGCCAATATTCAGTCCTAATGTTTGGAAACTCGCTTTGATACCACATGTAACTACACCAAAAATCCATAATAATTAAAAACAATATTTATCTCTTAGGTTTACCCTATTTAACAATATTATGCATATAGTAAATTCGATATTCAAACTATTCCAACAATTAGCTCCTTACTAAATACTTAAACGTCGACATGAATTCGACTGTAACTTCATGATACATCTAATTTGAGCATACAATGCTAGCCTATGGAAATTGTTCCATGTTTTTATGCATGTACTTGTCATTTTTGTTTGTAAGTAGTAGTCTTAAACTTGTTTATTTTTTTTATGGGAATCGAGTTGTCATGTTTTAAATCGTTTTTTGCCCTTGGCCCTCATACTAGGGATTATGAGGGATTACGAGGCCAATGGGTCTTACTTAGCTTCATACCGCTAAAGCATATATTTATTTATGAACTATGCAAGTGATAAAATTGATGGAGGATTTCCCCTTTGTAAGACTTATACACTAGTGCTAGAGGTGAGGTTCTAAGGAACCCTAAATTGAATAGAGGATGAAAAACAAAGGTTGCAACCAACACTATGCAAAACCATGAAATACTATGGTATTTAGCAAAATATTAAAGTGTAGAAGTATAACATCGAAAATGTTTAAACAACAATAGTTTAGAGGGTAAAGATTTGAAATATTGTGGAGGTAGATGGGAGAATTAATATGGTCACGTGGATCCTCCATGGAAATGATGTCTAGTTGTAAATAAATCCTAGTGAAAAGTGGTTGGGTTAAAAATATTTATTTTTCCTTTTGCCGTATGTAGAATGAGGAGAGTCGAGGCTCTTGGCTGCTCTCAGACCTTCCATAACTTCTTCAGTCCACAGTTGAACTTCTTGTAACCCTCAGTTCTGTGTTTGATGTCTTCTCCATGCCGTGGATTCATCTTGCAGATGAGACGCTTCTACTGGTTTTTAAAAGTATATATATATATATATAATTTTGTGATTGAGTCCTGAGGGAAAAGGGAGCCCTTCCTAAAATTGAGTTTTAACCTCTTCATAACGTTTTCTTGACATGTTTTCTAAATAAATGTTTCAAGGAGGAGCCTGACATACGGCATTCATCTGGGGTCGAAGGTACTTGGTAAGACCCATTGTTATGGAGAAAAATTCCTATGGCTTGGGGTGTACCAAAACAAACAGAGAAACTGCAGAAATCAATCCCTTCCCAATATGCAAGAGAAACAAAAAAGATAACACTAAAGGATCTCAAAACATACCTTATTCCAGACGGTTGATGTAGATCCCCGTTGAGATTTTTCCAATCCTGCTTGCATTAATAATTTTCTCTCTCAACAATAGCAAAGATGAAAAGCATGCTATATAATGGTGTTAGGCCTACTCTATCATATATAATCAATAATGTATAAGCAATTAAAAGCATCCATGGATTCAATATTCATTTAAAATCACATCACTGGACAGGAAAATATATTTCTATTAATATAAATTAGAGATTACACAAGTGACAACCTCTGTTGGCACGTCTGCGAACCGGAGAAACCGAGTCCTCCACCTGGGCATCCACCACCTCAATCCTCCATCTCTCGATAGCAAGTTCACAAGCAAAGGAAATCTTGGGAAGAACACAAAGTGCTCCAAGGGACAAAGGGATGTAGAATCAAGTACAAGCAAGCTACGACAACAATGGACTATAGTTCTCTTACTCTTCAATTCCTCCTCCTTCAATGTATCCAAAGGGTTCCTTATATAGTTCTTCAATGGGGTAATGGAAGGTCAAATCCAAGTGATCTCGAGGCATATGGAAGGCCAAGAGACAAGTGACTTGGATCTACATCAAGGAAAACTCCAAAAATCTTTGACATTTTGCACACATCCCAATGTATGTGGTTTTAAGTGTAATATCCACGTGTATACACGGAAAAGGGATTAAAAGTCGCATATAAAAAATAACAGGTGTTTTTAGGGATGATCTTGGAAACATCAAAGGTAAAAAAACAGACCATGGGGTCCAAAGAGTCTGCAAAAAGACAGGGAATGCCATATATATGTGATCTACCATGTGTGGTAAAATCAGTTGTAACAGATGCCCTCTAATGTGTGAGGTCAGAGGGGTAGTACAATGGATGAAATACATTATAAGTCCATCCCAGAAGTGGAATGATAAAGAACCATCCATTCAACAATATAGTACAATAATTCAACTCTGCATATGACTACAAATACATATAGCAGACCCAGATACATAAGAGTACAATGGCCATGAATATGCATGATACAAAATATGACATGTGTAGTCATCGCCATGTACAATATATAGATCAGAATCTTCATGATGAAGATATACAAAATATCAAGATCTCCATGGAAGCTGAAGATATACAATGGATCAAAATCTCCATAATGGCTGAAGATATTTGACATACACTGGAATCAAGTCACGAGAGCTGAAATCTCATGAACACTGGCACAATCAAGAAGGTAACATATGTGTAATGCCACCAATCTGGAAAGTCTTCTACACAAACCACTATGACTACATGTCCTACTATGTGAATAAAGGTGTCGAGGTCGAACATTGTAGTCCATCGTCTGATTACCGGTCATTGATGTGTACCATTAACAAACACGAGATCACCCACCGATAATGAAAATAGGGATTAAGGTACTAGAGTGCAATCTAACAAGTGCGAATAGATGTGTTGAGGTCAAACACTTAAAAGAATCCATCGATCAGGGGACATTGATGTATTCCCAAAATTGCTGATGGCGAGAGAACCTACCACTAATGACTGTAAGTCTCAAGGCACTCAAAGGACTCTAGACTCCTATCCCAGAATAAAGGATCTAAAGTCGATGGGATGGAATCCGTTGGATGGAGGGCATTAAGGAATCCCCCATCATCCAAAACGAGGTACTCAGCAATGATGTAAATGTGGAAGGACTCGCACGAACCAGTAATTGTACCCGAAATGGTTGACATGCAAAGTCAAGACAACTAAGGAATGGCTGACTCAAGTTTCAACTTCCTTCGAACAAGAGAATAAAGGAGAATGGTGACTAAATGTAGGCAGCATAGACTCGATATAAAAAACTAGGACATCTTTGCGACACATGAGGCATCGACAGAGGCTCCATAGGGACTGGAAGCTTAACTAGTCGGTGGAGGTAAGCTCAAATATACGAGTACAAATCCTAAATTCAAACTACTAACCCAACCAACGGATGTGATATACAGTGCTCTATTCAAAAGACACACAACTGCTTCCAAAGATAACATCTTTTCCTATCCAAATTTTTGGTTTTTTTATTTTTTTGGAATTTTTTAGATATTTTGAAAAGCTTGAATAAGAATAAAAGTGCTTTATAGTTACAAATATAGGAGGAGACGAGTGTCGAGGGGAAAACAAACTAGTTCCAAGCAGTGGAACATATCTATGCTCAATATAAGGAAACATGTGTAGGATAACGACACTCGGGGGAAAGTCCCCCCCCCGGTAAAAAATGGGAAATCAAGCTGCAAAAGATATATAAAAAGGATTTGCTTGGCTAGACATGAGATAAGATTGGGCTATACGGCTGATACTCAAATTCAGGGAAGCCAGCATAAGGCTCAATAAGGCAATCAAAACTCATGATAATGCAATTACAACTTGACATATACAAGGGATTCCCGGAGAAATGGCTAGCATAAAGTTCAAGAGGAGTATGAAGCTCTTGCTCAAATTCATGGTGGTACTATACAAAGGACTCCCAGACCTAAGAGAGGACTCACATCATGGGTACCAAATGCAAAATGGAGCTAACTAGGACACCCATGTATAGGAAAGATCTACCATTCACATAGTACCACTTCTAACAACAACATGAAGGTTCTGTGCTACCATGGAATGGGTTTGTACCTAAGGTTAAGATGGAATGGTCATAAGGCAATGCATAAGTGCAAGCGGATGTGATATCCTAACCTATATGCCAGTTCAGACATAATACCTGTGAAAGACATGAATGGGTCGAAACTTTAGAGAGAGTGTACAAAAACTAGACCTTACATGACAACCATATTAGTCCAAAATAACCCAAAATAGTCAATAGAGAATCCAAACTATAGGATATGGGGAGGAATGGTCATGACAACTACACCCAAAGGAAACAATGTGATGAACTATGGGACATAAAAAAGGAAAGTAAGGTGTAGACCCAAAGCTCGTGCATCCATTACTACCCCCATGAGGGTGACCACCAGTGTAGAGACCGAGAGAAGGGTGTCAACATCTTCCACAAATGGAGTAGAGGGAGGAATATGACCACTCCCAAATCTATGAGCATGGGAAGGGGCTGTGATGCCCTCAAGTCTGACACCAAGCTCCGTACTAGGACCAAGGAGGGGTGGTAGGATACCAGGCATGCCGAAAATAAAAGGACCCAAACTCAAGAGAGCATAAATATACTCAAGTAACCGCGATCCCAAAGGCCAACTAGTGCCCAAAGAGCACACTCCTAAGAAAATATAAAGCCAAAATACAAGCAAACCAAGGGGAGGATATGTGAGGTCTCGAATGCAGCAAGTATGTCTCACCTAGGAGAGGCTCGAAACTCCCATACACTACAAGCGAAGGTATGTAACCAATTATATCATCCCTCAGCTTCAACACATATAGAAACTGTGTCGTCTGACCTCTACTTGGCTGAGACACCTACAGAATAACCTCTGCAAGTACCCCTTGTGATACCTAGGTAAGGCAACTAAGGTCACCTCAATATAACCAATGCTCAGGAAAACAGTTGCGGCTGGGATCGATCATATGGGCAGGGTAGCAAAGCTCAAAACTCAAAAGAGCCCCCAGATACGAATACGATCCTAGAAATATCTCCTGCACTCATAAAAAGTGACCAGGGGTCATCCCAATCACAATCGCAGGAACTACCTCGTGCTTAACTCCCGTGTAAGAGGAGTGTCCCGAGAAACACTAATTATACTAAGGATTTCACTATCTCACCTGGATAGACACCTACTTGTTTTTTTTAGTGGTCTTGGAGGATTGACTCACAATGAACTATTCCAAGACCCTAAAACCTAGTCTTGTTGATGCACCCTGAAATTAAAAGAGTATAATACATTTTATTAAGCGTTAATTTTAATTGGCTGTGATTACTCAAAAGGAAATAAACGTGCAACCAATGAAGTTATGACTCTGTAGTGAAGTAAATATGTACACCTAACAAGCAATATTTCCAAGTGCAATGTGTAGAATGAAGAACAGGGTATGCCACTACATGAGATGCATAAAAAATAATTCATTTCTAAATGTTAATGCAGTCCTTCCTATATGAAAGCCTAAACACGATTGTCATCCAAGAAATCCAATGCAAGTATCTCCTCAAATCCATATGGAAAAAATGAAACTACCTTGTATTTTTCAATATAAAAGAATGAAAAATGCAAATAAAAGTCATCTAAAACTCTTAGTCTCTGTAGCAAGTATAAAACACAATCCCAGAAAGACACTGAGACAAAAAAGAGTAGTGCACTAATGGAAAAACAAAAAGGATAAATGACTAAAACTATTTTCAAAGAAAAATCAATGAAAAAGCGGTCTCTGGTCACAAAAGAAGCATCCAACACACAACATCAGAACCCAGGAAGACCCAACTACAGTCACTACCCACCCAACAACTTCCCACAACATCAAACTCACCAAAATGGAGGATGTACGCGATTGTTTAAAGAATAGTTGCGTATGTACGTGACTTTTGGCCAAAAACCTGTGTATACAGAGAAGACAGTGGTAAAAAGTAGGCCAAGGGTCAAACCAATAAAGGGGAGTGTCAATGGATGAACATACTATAAAATTTGATACAGAAACGGGGAGAAATAGAGAGAAAGTCAACAATATCAAGCACATTGTGCCCCCAAACCCCAAAGAAAAACAAGGAATTTCCCCAGTGGAGTCGCCAATTCTATTATAGAGAAAAATTCCTATGGCTTGGGGTGTACCACAATAGACAGAGAAACCGCAGAAATCAGTCCCTTCCCAATATGCAAGAGAAACAAAACATATAACACTAAAGGATCTCGAAACATACTTTATTCCGGATGGTTGATGTAGATCCTCGTTGAGCTTTTTCCAATCTCGCTTGTGTTAATAATTTTCTCTCTCAACAACAGCAAATATGACAAGCATGCTATATAATGGTGTTAGACCTACTCTAGCATATATAATCAATAATGTATAAGCAATTAAAAGCATCAATGGATTCAATATTCATTTAAATGCACATCATTGGATAGGAAAAGATATTTCTATTAATATAAATCAGAGATTACACAAGTGACAACCTCTATCGGCACGTCTGCGAACCGGAGAAACCTAGTCCTCCACCTGGGCCTCTAGCACCTCAATCCTCCATCTCTCTATAGCAAGCTCATAAGCAAAGACAAGCTTGGGAAGAACACAAAGTGCTCCAAGGTACAAAGGGATGCAGACTTGAGTACAAGCAAGCTACGACAACAATGGACTATAGTTCTCTTGCTCTTCAATTCCTCCTCCTTCAATGTATCCAAAGGGTTCCTTATATAGTGCTTCAATGGGGTAATGGGAGTTTTCAGGTACATAGGGTACTCCCAAAAGACCGAACACCTTCAGAAACCACTTCACACAAATAGATCACAGATCAACACACCGATGTTTTTCACGTGGTTAAAACCCTCAAGAGGAAAACAGTCCATGGCCCCAGCCAAATAGCTACTTGGAGAAATTTATTATGCAAAATAAATAAAGTTACATGAGTTTCTCATAATCGATCAACTAGCTAAATACCCTCCATTCTCTTTAAATAGAGATCAAGGAAAAATCGGGTGTTAAACCACAAATCAATGGTAGGTATGATCTAAGAGAAGTTGAACCGTCGGATCACTTTATGTCTAGAGCATATCGTGACTGTCAAATTAGAATATTTACAAATGCATACTAATACATACTAAATAAACACACTTTACCTAATGGATATATTACCCAAGTTGATCTTAACTAACTTCTAAGTGTCTAAATATCCTAACATCCCCCCTTAAGAACAACTTAGGATAGGATTGAAGGATTTACAAAAGTGACACTATTAGGAGAAGGAAGGAGGCATTAGATCCTATCCCCTCTTAAGGACACATTCCTGAACTCCTAACATAGATCAAATTTTAGAAAACTTCGCTTCTATAAGAGACTTGGTGAAGATGTCTGCAACTTGATCATCTGTAGGGAAATAGAGCACTTCAAGAACACGATCATGAACAATATTTCTGATGAAGTGCATGTGTAGCTCAATGTGTTTGCTGCACTGATGTAGAACTGGATCTTTGGCAATCTTGATGGCACTTTGATTTTTGCACCAAATTGGAGTAGGCTGCTGCTGCTCGAATCCAAACTCTGAAAGGATCTGTCGAAGCCATAAAGCTTCCTAACTAGCATTAACTGCTGCTCGATATTCTGCTTCTGCTGAAGAAAGAGCAAGATCTTGTTGTTTCTTACAATCCCAAGTGACAGGTTTAGATCCCAGACTAAAAACATAACCTACAGTAGACTTTCAATCATCAGGATTGTCGGCCCAATCTGCATCAGTGAAACCAACCAACAAAGGTTCCCCCCCTTAACTATAATGAATCCCAAACTAAATGGTACCTCAAATATATCGAAGAATTCTTTTTGCTGCTTTCCAGTGACTTTCATGAGGTGTTTGCATATACCGGGAAACACAACCAACGATAAAGGAAAGGTTAGGACAGGAATGAATCAATTATAAGAGACTACCAACAATCTAACGATACAAGGTGGCATCTACTTCAGGGGAAGTACAAGTGTCATAAATTTTGACTCCATACTAGAAGGGAGAAGGTGTTGGTTTACAATATTCCATGTGAAAGCGATGAAGAAGGTCACAAGCATACTTAGACTGGGAAAGAAAGATTCCTTATTTGGTTTACAAGACTTGTAGACCAAGAAAATAATGCAAATGCCATAAGTTTGACATTTCAAAATTTTGCTTAAGACAGGATTTCACATGGGTTATAAGTTTAGGGTCACTACTAGTAAGGATAAGATCATCAACATAAAGGACAAGTATGATGAGATGGTTTCCTAATTTCTTGGTATAGACAATGGGGTCAGAATGACATCTAGAAAAACCAGTGTCCAGGAGAAAGCTATCCATTTTGGCATACCAAGCTCTAGGAGCTTGCTTAAGGCCATATAAGGATTTCTTAAGAAGACAAACAAGGCTAGAGTTATCTTGAACATATCCAGGAGGTTGTTTCATGTAAATTTCCTCCTGTAAATCACCATGTAAAAATGTAGACTTGACATCCATTTGATGGACTTCCTAGTTATGTAAGGCTGCAAGGGAAAGAACAAGGCGGATGGAACTCATTTTTGCGACAGGAGCAAAGGTTTCATTATAGTCAGTCCCTTCAACTTGGGAAAAAACTTTGACAACTAGCCTTGCCTTAAGTCTTTCAACACTTCCATCTGATGCATACTTAGTTCTGTAGACCCATTTACATCTGAAAAATTTTCTTCCTTTTGGAAGAGGAACAAGATCCCAGGTATCGTTCACCATTAAGGAACGATATTCTTCATCCATAGTTGCATCCCAATCTGGATTTCTTGAAGCTTCTGCAAAATTTTCTAGATCATGATTCTCAGAAACTTGAGCCAAAAGAGAAGAGGCCCGTTGAAACTGAAAATGTGTTTGACGTTAATCTCTAGGATCACCGGCAAGATCACCAATTGCTTCACATGTTGAACGGACCCATCGAGGAAGCATTGGTGCTGGTGCAACTGGAGGAACATGAGCAGGCGGAGGTGGATTTGCATCCTCACTGTCATCATCAGAAACTAGAGTTGGAAACCTGTCAAGGAAGTTGGAAGAAGAAGAAGAAGGCACAATTGCCGAATCAGGCTCACAGGCCAAAGATGGCACACCCGCCAAGTTAGGCTCGCAGGCCAAGAGCTTTTCATCAAATTTAACATCTCTTCTAATGATTATATCATGAGAATGTGGCTGAAGAATTCTATAACCTTTTACATCTTCTGAATATCCAACAAATATGCACTTTTCACTTTTAGGATGCAATGATTTTCGTTTTTCATCCATAATGTGAGCCCATGCTTCACAAAAAAAAAATGGAAGTGACTTACATCTGGTTTAATTTTACTCCATAATTCTTCCAGTGTTCTACCTTGTAAAACTTTAGTTAGTGTGCGATTAACTATGTAATTTGCACAATTTATGGCCTCAACCCAATATTGAAGACTTAGTCCCTTAGATTGGATCATACAATTAGTCATTTCTTTTAAAGTGCGGTTCTTCTGTTCAGCTACACCATTTTGTTGTGGTGTATATGGAAGAGTGTGTTGTTGTTGGATTCCTTGTTCAGTGCAGAAAGTAATGAACTTTTTGTTAACATATTCTCCTCCATTGTCAGATCTTAACTTAATAATTTCATGACCAGATTGTTTTTCAACAAGGGCCTTGTAGGCCAAGAACATGTTAAATACTTCTCTCTTAAGTTTTAGGAAGTAAACCCAAGTGCGTCTGGAGTAGTCATTAATGAAAGTTAAGAAATATTTGAAACCAAAAAAGAAAGAAAATGGAAAAGGACCACACAAGTCACTATGCACAAGCTCCAAGGGAGCCGAGGCATGTCAAGAGGCATGTGTGTCAAAACTGTCTCGATGATGTTTTTCGAGTACACAACTAGAACAAACACCATCCTTGCAAGATACCATCGGAAGACCAGTCACCATATTTTCTTTACATAGTTGTTGCAATGAGCGATAATTTAAGTGACCAAATTGCTCATGCCAAAGTTTGCTCAAGTTATCACTATGAGCAACAAAAACTGAAGGAAAAGATGATGGCCCAAAGTTGTTAAATTTGTACAACCTGGTAATATCATCAACAATTCCAGTAGCAAGGACATTTTGAGGATCTTTAAAATCCTTGATTACAACTTGGTGAGGTGTAAATGTCACAGTTTTACCTTCACCCGAATGAGTAATTTGATAGACTGATAACAAATTGCAGGAAATTGTTGGAACACATAGTACATCACTAAAATGACCATTTTCTACTAGAACCATTTCAGATCCTACAACACTTAGAGATCTCTCATCACCAACAAATATTTGTTTGGTGTTACATTCATGCATAGTAGATAATATGGCTTGATACTTAGCCATATGATAAGATGATCCATAATCAATGAGCCATTCATTTGAAGTAGAAGAAGAAGATGCAGTATAAGAGTAACCAGAAGCACAAAGTGCATGTCCATGAGAGGTAGATTCTGAAGACGAATCTAAGATGATGTGATTTTTCTTCATTGTTGCTTCCAAGGTTTCCATCCTCTTGAAACACTTAGATTCATCATGATTATCTTTCCCACAAAAATTGCAATGACGCTCAGTCTTCTTACCTTTTGGTTTGGATCCTTTATCATTTTTTAAAGAAGGAGCTGACTGAGAGGGTTTGGGACCCTTGTTTGGCTTATTATTGCAAAAATTTTATTTCTTGGGAGGCTTGGACTTTTCCTTCTGTTGGAACAATAAGGATTTCCCAGATGTATCTGCATTGTTAATTATTCCAAGATGAATGAGCTTATCTTGCTCTCTAATTAAGGAATCACAAAAGGATTTAAGAGTAGGCTCTTGATAGCTAGCTGCATTCAAGGATTCTTTCATGGAGTAAAATGTAGATACAAAAACATAATATGCAGGTCCAAGTTTGGAAAAAATATGATAAATACATTGTTTGTCTTTTTTCTTAATCTTGCATTCTTCACATAGGAGTCTAAGGGTTTTATACTTAGATAAATAATCTTGAACACATGAAAAATCACTTTGATTCAAAGAAATCAACTCATTCTCAAGTTGATGACATCGAATTTCATTGTGTTTACCAAACACAGATTCCAACTTTTTCCAAGCTTTATCAGGTTCATCAATTCTAGATATATGGAATCGCAAATCAGTAGAGATTTACATCCTAATCAATCCATGAGCTTCGTCACATCTATTTGTCCATTTTATTTTCTTATCATCATCAGTGGGTTATGTTTCTTTTCTTGAGGTAATTCTGAAAAGCCCCCTACTTCGTAGAACATCTTCCATACGAGATTTCCATGATAAATAGTTAGAACTGGTAAGTAGAATATCACTAGGGGCAGCCATACTGTAAAATAATGGCTGAAAAAATAGAAACTAACCGTCTGGATGCAAAGAGTTTGAAAAATTAGGTTGTTTAAAAAAACGGCAATAAAAACTGATTTCGGATGATGAAGTTATGCTTCATCAAAGAAAATGTCGAAGATGTCCCCAATAGTGATATGGCAGATATTAACTTGACCAAAAAAAGAACCCCCTTCTTCCCAAGATGAACCTTTGACAATCACTTACAATAAAGTTGTTTTTTAAGTGAATCACTTTTGTAAAATAAGTGGTTTTCACTTTTACAATAATGTTACTTTTAAATAGTGCGACACTAATTTAAAAGACATAAGTGACTCACTTTTTATTTTATTTTATTTAAGTGAGATACACTTTTACAATAAGGAACTTGAAAATAGAAATTGCATGCACTAAAGAGTAACTTGAGAAGACTTGAACTCAAGACTTATCAAGGAATAAAGCAACTTTGAACCAAGTGAGCTAAGTTTAAAATGTATGTAAAAGAAGGGAAAGAGGAAAGGGGCTTTTAAAAAAAATAAAAATTCTCTTGGTCTTCGTGCTTTCCTTCTTTCCTGCGAATCACAAAAAAACCAAAAAAAAAAGAACAAAAAAAACTTTTCCATACAATGGGGTTAGATCTTGGTTAGCTTACCCGAAAAGTCTACGTTTTCAAGTTTTCTCACTGTTTCTGATTTGCTGTGGTCGCACAAGGTGCACGGCAAAGAGAATACGTAGCCGAGAATACAAGAAAAAAAACTTTACCTTACTGTTTCTTATTCACCATGATCGCGCAAGATGCACGACAAAGAACATACGCAGCCAGGGAAGGCAATAGTCAGAGACTAAACCAGTAAAGATCTAATAAAAAACTAATAAAATATGAGATATTTAAAAAAAATAAAACAAATATGTCACTGTAACATTATACCTTCAGATTTTCCGAAATGGGTGTTTCTGGATCAAACGAAAACGGTTTTCGATGAAACGAAAACTATTTCCAAATGGAAACGGAGCACTCTGAATGTAATGGAACATCTCCCATGACCCATAAATGCACAGAAACTCCAGAACCAGAAACCATTTTAAAGTTTAGCAACACCGGTTCAAGATCTTGATCAAAACAGAAAGCGGCTCTTCATAAAAGCTCTGATGCCATGTTTGGGTACACAGGGTACTCCCAAAAGACTGGACACCTTCAGAAACTACTTCACACAAATAGATCATAGATCAACACATCGATATTTGTCACGTGGTTAAAACCCTCGAGAGGGAAACGGTCCACGACCCCAGCCAAATAGCTACTTGGAGAAATTTATTATGTAAAAGAAAGAAAGTTACATGAGCTTCTGATAATCGATCAACTAGCCAAGGACCCTCCATGCTCTTTAAATAGAGATCAAGGACCAATCGGGTGTTAAGCCATGGATCAATGGTAGGTATGATCTAATATAAGTTCAACCATCGGATCACTTTGTGTCTAGAGCATATCGTGACTGTCGGATTACAATATTTACAAATGCATATTAATACATTCTAAAGAAATACACTTTACCTAATAGATATATTACACAAGTTGATCTTAACTAACTCTTAAGTGTCTAAATATCCTAACAGGAAGGTCAAATTCGAGCTATCTCGAGGCATATCGAAGGCCAGGAGACAAGTGACTCGGATCCACATCAAGGAAAACTCCAAAAATCTTTGGCCTTTTACACACATCTCGATGTACACAGGTTTAAGGGTAATATCCACGTGTATACGCGGAAAAGGGATTAAAAGTCGCATACAACAAATAACAAGTGTTTTTAGGGATGATCTTGGAAACATCAAAGGTACAAAAACAATCCATGGGTCCAAAGAGTCTGTAGAGGGATAGGGAAGGCCATATATATGTGATCTACCATGTGTGGTAAAATCAACTGTAACACCCATGACCTTGGAAACCTTGCAGTTCCAATGATGCTTAAGGTGTGAGAAATAAAGTGAGAACAACGCTGGAAAAATAATTGATTTCTTTCTATGGTTTGGATTCGTTCTTGGAGGTTAATTCGATGGTATAATTCTTGTTAAATTCTTTTTTGTTGCAGTGTTAATGTATATAGTGCATGTTTGGATTCAATATTTCTTTGGACCGTAGAGTCTGTGAGAGGGTTTGCAAGAAACTACTGTTGTGCATAAATTTAAGGAATTATAGTCATTTTGTGTTTCTAAAAAGGTTTAAATAATGTTCAGAGAATCCTCAGTTCCAACCTGTTGCAGCTGCAACTATTTTCCCAAATATTTTAAAAATTTTGGACCCTCCTTTAATTTTATCTTGCCAGGGATAACTTGGATTGCTGAACTTTGTTTGTCCCTCTGCTACAATTTTTGGTTGCTTGAAATTGAATTGAGGTCAACTGTTTTCATGCTTTCGAAAAATTGCTTTTCATCTGCCAATACTTTTGACCATGGAGTCGAAGGTTTTGATTTGGAAATATTGTCCTTTTGATCTGATTGTTTTCTTTTATCGCTATCGGAGGACAGTTGAGGTTTGACTCGAAACTCTAGTCCTTTATGCCACCACTATTTCGAAGATTAAACGAACTATTTTTAATGCTTCCCGGCCGAGGGTATTTTGAACACTTAACTTTTCTTTGAATTTTCGATGTTTGGTTTTATCGCTATCGGAAGGGAAATCGAAGTTTGAATCGAAACTTTAGTTGTCTATGCTGCCGCCGTTTCAGAGGGTAAATAATGATCAGGCCAATGGATAAGTTTAAATCCACCGATTTCGTGGTATTAATTGGTTCGAACTTTTTGCCTTGTGATGATGTTTTGATTTTGTTTCGCTATCAAAATGGTTTTGATGATTGAATCAGAGGGTTAGTCCTTTGTGTTGCCGATACGGTGGTACCTTGAGAGTTTTGGATCACCGATTTTTAGCACTTGAGATTTCGTTCGCTGATGATTTATTTTGAACACATAAACCATAGCCTGACGGATTTTCGCCGTTGCGGCTCCATAGTGGATTGTTTGCTCGATGCTTAGTTCTTTTCCTGCCGTTTGGTGTGTGTTTTTACCCTATTTTATGGGCGGTGGAGGTTTCTCATTCTTTTATCATGTTAGAATTTTCGTGCTGAGAACACAATGTAGGGCCGCACATTTGTGATTAGTTTTCTTGACAGTATGGTTTACATTTTATTGAAAGTTAGATGATTTTGAATGCAGTCTGTATTTATGATGAGTTTTTCATTTTGACTGTAGATCCAGTTCGATGATTACTACTGCAAAGAAGAAGTAGCTAAAGGAAAAGTAAGAAGCAGAGATGTTAATCAACAAGAAGGTAGTGAAGGTTTAAGCATCAACGAGATCTAAAAAGATAAATGGATTATTGAGCAAAATAGATAGCAGCAGAGGCTGAGGCTTGGAAAAGGTTCATCAGTTACCAAGCCGATGTCTCATTATAAAAGTGCTATTAACTCTTTGTAACATATTGTCTAAATCATGAGCACTGACAAAAGGACAAAATTGTGAGATTAAACAGTTGGGGGAGCCCAAAGGTCACCGAGGGGCAGCCCAGAAGTTTTGCTTGTAGTATAAGTATGGGAGAATTAGATAGAATAGGGGGGATTTTTCCTAGTGAGACTTGTGAAAAACTTGTTGTAAGAGGAACTATTTCGTTTTGCAATAATATAATTACAATTTTTCCTGTTGGAAAAAGTTTTGGGTGGAATGTTCAAATGTTGTGCAATGAATGATGCTGAAGGGGAACTATTTCGTTTTCAGCCGTATTTCATTAATTGTGAGATCGTTCTAAATTTTTGAACCTATGTTCTTGTATGAATGTTCTCTGGTTTATTTTATGATGATTTCTACTGTGAGTAATGAATGTCTTAACAAACAATGAGCTATCTTGTTGTACATATCTTTATTTATGTTTATGTGTTTTGATTCAAAGAACAACTACCTGTGATTTATATTAATACATGAACAGTAATACAGTACTCATTAAATGATAATCTCGCTCCCTAGGGACAGCTTAGTTAGTTTGTTTTCTGTTGTGTGTGATTCAGATGCGAGAGATTTTAATACGATAGGTAAGAACCTGTGCATCACATTATGATCACTCCTCGTATTCTTTATCAATATGCATGTTAGAGAGGCACTTGCATATCATACTCAAAGTTAAAAACACAAAAATATACACGGTGGACCGAGCCGCAACCGGTAAAACCCTTTTTTTTTTTACTTGACCTACGGTAGCCGGACCGCAAACCGGACGGATTCCCCATACCAAATAGTCACGGGCTAGTTGGGAACGTTGATTGGGGAGAATCCCTTGCTGTTGTTGCCTGCGATTTTCTAGGCCTCAATAGTTTCTGGCGCTAGAAGGAGGGCCACTAGTGCATGGCTGGCCAAGGAAACCCTTTTCCTCGAAATTACTCCACAAGTGATAGTTTTGAAAGTGCTTTATTTCCTAATCTGAATCCTGAAGAGAATAGAGAACATTTGTTTTCTGTGAACAATGAAGTAGTCAATCATCTGAGAAGACACACTAGAGCATATGTGAAGAGTATTGGAGGATTACCCACTATCCCTGATTTACCCCGAAGAGGATACAAGAAGAAAGACCGTCCCATCTTGGAAGATTCAGTGTTGGTTGGAGATTTGGAAGAATTAGTAGAAGTAGCATTACAGGAATTTGTTCAGCGTTTGAATCAAGTAGGCCCTGATACACCTAACGGTTCACCTGTCCATACTCCTGCTCACTCACCTCCTCACTTTCCACCAAGACTCATGGCAGGTGTAAATGCAAATCTGCCACCTAACCCACCAAATCCACCACCCGCTTGGAAAGCTAGATCACCTCTAAAATTAGCACCTCCATTGCATGACTTACCTCCAGCTTTTGAGAAGATGTTGCCCAAGTTTGACTCAAATGAGAAGATTTTAGTAGATGGCCATTTGCAAAGTTTCTACTTGGCCATAGAAGGACTAAAAGCTGGAAAACATGAGGATGTAGTCTGTAGACTTTTTTCACATACCCTTAAAGGAGCAGCAGCCTCATGGTATTTTGGTTTGCCTGCAAACTCAATCCTAGATTGGGATACCTTTGAAATGATATTTAGAAGCAAATATACAACCCAAAAAACTCATGCGGCTCTCATGAAAGGACTGTGCGCTTTAAAGAAAGAAAGAAAAGAAAAGGTGCATAGTTTTACCCAAAGATTTGTAGCTTATCTTAAGAATTTTTCTGAAATTGATAAGCCCTCGGATAAAGTTCTGATTGAGTATTATACTTCAGCTCTAGGGCCCGATTTGGCCATGTTTTCCAAAATGAAAGCGAAACCTACACTAGCAGAGACTTATGAAGAAGCGAAGATAGTAGAGGCTGAAAAGGAAAGCATCGAATATTATCCTGAGCAGTTAGGGGAGAAAAATGTTGGGAAGAAAGCTTTGTTATTTACTAAGCCTAAAGAGGAACAATCACATGATTTCGAAGGAATGGCAAAGATGATGCATAAGCTCTCTAACAAAATAATAGACTTGGAAAAGGAAAAGGAAGCCCAGAAGTTATATAAGCCTTATTACAAGAAAAAAGAGGATAACAATCAATCCCAAACCCCTCCACATAGTCCTGCATCGATGAACTTAACAGAGGCAAGGATGGATAACTTTTGCACTTTCCACCAACAACCCCATTCGAAAAAAAATTGTCCTCAATGGATAAATTCAATGACATTGGTAATTAATCAGCTGTTGGATTCCAAATTAACTGAGGATAATGATGAAGAGGGAAAATATAACAATAAATTAACAGAAAAACAAGAGGATGATGCCATGGTTTTATGGGACTGTGTATCGTTGTTTGATACCGAAGAAGAAAAGGATCCGAGAAATGAAGATATCTTAGAAACGAATGTGACAACGAGAAGACAAGGGTTGATTAAAGAAAACAGTCTTATACTCCTGAAGATTAAGAGACTTCAAAAGAATGTAAAGAAATTCTGGAAAAATACCATAGCAGATAAAATTCCCGAGTTCACCATTACCAATAAAAATCCAAATCATATCAGCATGCCAACTAAGCCCATTGAAGAGAAGATAAATAATGAACAAACGAATTTCACAGAATATAGGATGGAGTATGACATTGTAGAAGATATCAAAAAGGTGAAAGCAAACATTTCACTATTCGAAATGTGCAATGTGCCATAGCAGAAAGAAAAATTGTTAAAAGCTCTAGAAACGCCTGAAGAGAAACTTCCTGTTAATACCCAACCTGAAGAAGAAGAAATTGGGGAAGCAAGTGTGGGAGGTAAGTCCAATTATAAAACTCCACCTTTTCTCCTCACTTTTGAAATTTTCAATCATAACGTGCACAACTGTCTAATAGACTCAGGGGCATCAGTAAATGTTATGCCACTTTCAGTATGCAGGAGGATAAATGGACAACCCAAACCATCTACCTGGAAGGTTACTCAGCTAGACAGGACCAATGTGAAAGTGGTTGGGGAAATGGAGGATGTTCTCATTCGCTTATCTTCAAATGATAAGGTATGTCAATTCATTGTTATTGTAGTAGTAGACATACCTGAGGCTTATGGACTTGTTTTGAGTAGAGATTGGTTAACAAAGCTGAATGGATATTTTGCTTCAGATTGGTCACATCTGTGGCTACCTTATAAAGGAAGCCCAAATCAAATGAAAGTTATAAGAGAGCCCCACATGAAACACAATGTCACGCAGCTAGAAGATAAGAATGAACAAGTGAATTCTATTTTTGGGAACTATTGTATTGAGCGGGAACCAGGAAATTACCAAGTAGAAGAAGCCAGCATTACATCAGACACCCAGCCTGATCTCCTTTGGTTTTCATAGGCTGATGAAATTGATTTTAAATAGTAGACTTAGATTTAGATGTAGATTTTGATTTAGATACAGTAAAAATAGATAGTTTTTGGACACTTTTTTTTATGGATCTAAGACATTGGAAGAATCGGGCGCTGGTTGTGTCCTGATCGATCCAAAGAATAATAAACACTTCCTTTCCTATAGATTAGAGTTTGAATGCACCAACAACACAACCGAATATGAAGCATTGGTTCAGGGACTGAGGAAAGCAATTGAATTTAAAGTGGAAAATCTGAATGTATATGGAGATTCTGAAATAATTGTGAAACAGATTCGAAATCAGATACATTGCATTTCACCTCATTTAAAAGCTTACCAAAGTGAAGTGTGGGATTTGCTTAAAATTTTTTGTGCATGCAATATTGTGTCAATTCCTAGACTAAGAAATGTCGCAGTTGAATTGTTAGCCACCTCAGCTACAAGGCTTGTACCCTCTAATAACAGGTATTCTATTGAATTTCTTTTTAGGCCTTCAGTTCCAGACATGATTACAAAGTTACGAGTTTTTGATGATGATCAGCAGATCCTTGAATGCTTGACAAATGATGATACTTTCAAAGGGGCAATTATCGATGACGAAGAACATCAGGCTGAGCTGAGATTTGACAATTTCATTCCTAAAGGATTCAGGACTTTAGAACGAATGTTTGATCTAATCGACAAATTCAGAAGACCAACAAACGTGAAGACTCACAGCTCATATTTATAGTTTGAGCTGATAAACTTAGGAACTGAAATTGAGCCCAAATGTGTGAATTTGGGAAAGTGTTGTTCCCTTTGTGAAAGAAATAAGTTCATCAGTTTGTTCAAATAATACAAAGATGTGTTTTCCTAGACATATGAAGATTTGAAAACCTATGACACTAAGATTATTCAGCATGTCATCCCTGTTAGGACTGAGGTCAAGCCTTATTAGTAGCCCTTAAGGAAAATGCATCCCAAACTTGAGCCTTTAATTCAGAATGAAGTAAGGAAATTACCAAATGCCAAAATCATATTCAAAGTTAGACATTCATACTGGGTTTCAAATCTAGTACCAGTAAGGAAGAAATCTGGAGAAATTAGACTATGTGCGGATTTCAGAAACTTAAATCGCGCTTAAGGTAAAGACAATTATCCAGTTCCACCCATGGAAGAGATATTGCAAATGGTTTCGGGTTCTGAGTTATTTTCTTTATTAGATGGATTCTCTGGTTACAATAAGGTGTTAGTAGCTGAAGAAGACATACTCAAAACTACATTCAGAACAAGATGGGGGACTTTTTCTTATAGAAGGATGCCTTTCGGACTCATAAACGCTGGAGCTACTTTCCAAAGGGCTATGGATATAGATTTTCGCGGTCTGATTGGCCACAGTGTTGTGGTATACCTTGATGACATCATGATATTTTCAAAGAAAAGAGAAGAACACGCATTTCATTTAAAGCTGATTTTTGAGCGTTGTCGAAAATATGGCATCTCGCTAAACCCCAAGAAGTGTGTGTTTGCCGTTACAGAAGAAAAGCTACTGGGTCACATGGTATCTAAGAAGGGGATCTCCATAGACCCAGAAAGGATTAAATCAATTGAACAGATCCCTTTACCCCATAATAAGAAAGGTATGCAATCATTCATGGGAACAATAAATTTTGTGCGAAGGTTTGTGCCTGATTTTGCTCAAATCGTTAAACCTCTGCAGCAAATGGTGAAGCAAAGTGTACAATTAAAGTGGACTGACATAGAAAAGAATGCATTTAGCAAAATAAAAATAGCTATTTCTCATGCACCATCTCTTAAAAGCCCAGATTTTGATAAAGATTTTATGTTGTACACTTTTGCGTCTGATGATTTATTGGCAGCGGTGCTTACTTAGAAGGAAGATGGGGGAGATGAATTCCCCATATCATTTATGAGCACTAGTCTACAGGGCGCTGAATTGAGTTACCCAGCTGTGGATAAGCAAGCTTATGTAGTCTTCAAAGCGGTAAAACAATTCCGACCATACATCCTCAAGAACCGAACAAAGGTAATAGTCCCACACCCAACGGTGAGGTCTCTTTTCGTGCAAAAAGAATTAGGAGAAAGAAGAGGCAATTGGGTAACAACTTTACAAGAGTATGAACTTGAATTCAAGCCAGCCTCCATAGTTAGAGGGTAGGGACTGTGCAAACTAATGGTTGAAGTCAATAACAATGAAGAAAGCGATTGGTAAAATGAAGTTGAATTACATATGACAGAAGTATGTCCTCTTTTTACAGCACTAGAGTCTTGGTACCGAGACCTTGTTCATTACTTTAGGAAGGCGTGTTTCCAGAACATTGGAATTCAACAGCAAAGAGCATTGCGCCTTAAATCAACTGCTTATCAGATTGTTGATGGAATTTTATTTAGGAAGAATTCTGATGGAGTCCTTCTCAGATGTTTAGAAAAGGAAGACGCAAAAAGGGTTATAACTGAGTTACATGATGGGCCTACTGGAGGCCATTTCTATGGAGGTACGACAGCCCACAAAATTCTTAGGGCTGGGTACTATTGGCCCACATTGTTCAAGGATGCTCATGCCCATGTGAGAAAGTGTGATATCTGTCAGAGGTGTGGGGGAAGACAAGCCAAAGCAGCAGGACCACTGGACCCTATAAATTGCAAGATTTACAGGGGTGGGAAGAGAACTTACCAGTAAATGGTTTAGTTCTCAAACCTTATTTTTCCTGATTTTTTGTTTTTTGCTTTTTGTTTTGTACATAAATAAATTGCTTTGGTTGTTTATTTTGATTTGCTTTAGTTCTGTTTTGTTTTAGTTTAGATTTTAATTGATTTCAATAAAAGAAGCAAACTTTTGGTTGCATGGAGAGCATCATAATTCTAGAGTAATCAAAATCCTTGATTATAAGACTGTGTACTATTGTTTTATCTGAAAGAATTTCTTCTAGTTTAGCAGTTTTCCTAAATGGCTATGAACACATTGAAGTCCTGCTTAATCCCTGTAAATAAATTAGGATAAAAAAGGTTTGGAATACTATTTCGAGGCTCCATCCATTTCACATCTAAAAACGTCTTAGGGGGTGACAGCAAAAGACTCACAGAAAGGAAGCGAGGTAAACAATATATTATATATAAATGATCCCATGCCACGAATTGAAAGCCAAAAAACAAATAAGAGTCAAAACTCCTAAGCAAGCAATATGTATCAAAACAAAGTACTGAATCATATGAGTACAAAATTGCCAAAATTTCTTCTTCGTCCGTGAGCTGAAAATTAAATACATTTCTCACACAAAAGGACACTATGGACAGAGGAGCTTGAATATAAAAAAAATCAGAAAGAAAGGCATGCAGGAGGACTCAAATGAAAGGACAAAAGTCCAAAAGCACAAAAAAGTGCAAAATGGCATGGGAGTGAGGAACAAATGAATATTTATGTTTACCATATGTTACAATCCTGTGGTGTCCAAGCTGGAGGCTACCCAAAGACAGAGGTAAAAAATGAAACTCATCTTCCCGTCCTCAAAAGAGTTGTCTTGACTTTGAAATCTTGGGTTCCATTTTCCTAAATTGGACCATCATCAATGATTAAAAGTGCTTATATTTTCCATTTGGGAAATCCAGACATCTAGAAGAATTCAACATGTTGGTTTTATTTTTAAACAGTCTGTTACTTTAGGAAGAAATTGTCCAGAGATTTGGGTTCACCAGGTAGTCGCCAATTGTTGCAGCTGCAACTGTTTTCCCAAATTTTTAAAAAATTTTGGACCCTCCTTTAATTTTATCATGCCAGGGATCACTTGGATTACTGAACTTTGTTTGTCCCTCTGCTACAATTTTTGGTTGCTTGAAATTGAATTGAGGTCAACTATTTTCATGCTTTCAGAAAATTGCTTTTCATCTGCCAATACTTTTGATCGTGGAGTCGAAGGTTTTGATTTGGAAATATTGTCCTTTTGATCTGATTGTTTTCTTTTATCGCTATCGGAGGATAGTTGAGGTTTGAGTCGAAACTCTAGTCCTTTATGCCACCACTGTTTCAAAGGTTAAACGAACTATTTTTAACGCTTCCCGGCCGAGGGTATTTTGAACACTTAACTTTTCTTTGAATTTTTTATGTTTGGTTTTATCGCTATCGGAAGGGCAATCGAAGTTTGAATCAGAACTTTAGTTGTCTATGTTGCCGCCATTTCAGAGGGTAAATAATGATCCGGCCAATGGATAAGTTAAATTCCGTTGATTCCGTGGTATTAATTGGTTCGAACTTTCTACCTTGCGATGATGTTTCGATTTTGTTTCACTATCGGAACGGTTTTGATGATTGAATCAGAGGGCTAGTCCTTTGTGTTGCCGATACGGTGGTACCTTGAGAGTTTTGGATCGCCGATTTTTAGCACTTGAGCTTCCGATCGCTGATGATTTATTTTGATCGCAGAAACCATAGCCTGATGGTTTTCCGTCGTTGCGGTTCCATAGTGGATTGTTTGCCCGATGCTTAGTTCTTTTCCTGCCATTTGGTGTGTGTTTTTACCCTATTTTATGGGCAGCGTAGGTTTCACATTCTTTTATCATGTTAGAATTTTCGCACTGAGAACATAATGCAGGGCCGCACATTTGTGATTAGTTTTCTTGACAGTATGGTTTACATTTTATTGAAAGTTAGATGATCTTGAATGCAGTCCGTATTTATGATGAGTTTTTTGTTTTGACTGCAGATCCAGTTTGATGATTGCTGCTGCAAAGAAGAAGTAGCTAAAGGAAAAGTAAGAAGTAGAGATGTTGCTCAACAAGAAGGTAGTGAAGGTTTAAGCATCAACCTGATCTAAAAAGATAAATGGATTATTGAGCAAAATAGATAGCAGAAGAGGCCCAAGCTTGGAAAAGTTCATCAGTTACCAAGCCAATCTCTCATTATAAAAGTGCTATTAACTTTTTGTAACGTATTGTCTAAATCATGAGCACTGACAAAAGGACAAAATTGTGAGATTAAATGGTTGGGGGAGCCCAAAGGTCACCGAGGGGTAGCCCAAGAGTTTTGCTTGTAGTATAAGTATGGGAGAATTAGATAGAATAGGGGGGATTTTTCCTAGTGAGACTTGTGAAAAACTTGTTGTAAGAGGAACTATTTTGTTTTGCAATAATATAATTACAATTTTGCCTGTTGGAAATTTTTTTGGGTGGAATGTTCAAATGTTGTGCAATGAATGATGCTGAAGGGGAATGATTTCATTTTCAGCCATATTTCATTAACTGTGAGATTGTTCTAACTTTCTAAACATATGATCTTGTGCGAATGTTCTCTGGTTTATTTTATGATGATTTCCACTGTGAGTAATGAATGTCTTAACAAACAATGAGCTATCTTGTTGTGCATATATTTATTTATGTTTATGTGTTTTGATTCAAAGAACAGCTACCTGTGATTTATCTTAATACATGAACAGTAATACATTACTCATTAAACGATAATCTCACTCCCTAGGGACAACTTAGCTAGTTTGTTTTCTATTGTGTGTGATTCAAATGCGAGAGAGTTTAAGACGAGAGGTAAGAACCTGCGCATCACATTGTGACCGCTCCTCGTATTCTTTATCAATTTGCATGTTAGAGAGGCACTTTCATATCATACTTAAAGTTAAAAACACAAAAATATACATGGTGGACAGGGCCGCAACCGGTAAAACCCTTTATTTTTGTTACTTGACCTACGGTAGCCGGACCACAAACCGGACGGATTCCCCATACCAAATAGTCACGGGCTAGTTGGGAACGTTGACTGGGGAGAATCCCTTGCTGTTGTCGCCTGCGATTTTCCAGGCCTCAACACAATCGTAGCTATGTACATTGTAAAACTTAATTTATTTCCCTATAAGATCAAGGTATTTTGATCAATGGCATACGTTGCTTATGTTTGATACTACTTCTGAGATTAAAGTTTATTAAATTTTCTCTATCAATTTTTATATGTTGGTTATTAAATATTTTCGACATTACATAACAATTCATGGCCTATTAGCTAGAACATTTACGGCCTGCTAAGAGAGCTTCATGGCTTGTTTTTATTTGAGTTTAAGCGTGGATAATTTTAGATGTGTAAATTTAAAACGTTGTAGTATCTGGTGCATGATAGTATATGAATTATTGTTCTCCCTATTGATACCCATAATTTGGGGTTTCACTATGAGTTGTTATAAATTAAAAGAGAAGGAGAAATCCTTACGGCCTCGATCCCATGACCTATTATAAACTTATTTTAACTGGCAGTGATAAGGAAAAGATATTTATTGTTTCGAACCTGTGTTTTCCAATAATGTGTTTTCTTTAGTTTACTGTGTTATTTATCAATCTCAACCCTAGCTTATCTCTAAGATCGTTTAAGTCTTTGTTTTTGGCTAAATAGATAATGAATGTCTATGTTTAAAAATAGGCCCTTAGGTCGTAATAGATAATAATTGTAGGATTTATAAAGATCTATAAATATTTTTATTGTTCTTGCAATAAATCTACACTTGTCTAGATTATGTCATTCATTGTGGGTTTTATAATTGTTTAGTTTATTGTATTTTTGTTTAACTATTTAAAAACCCTATCTCATCTTGAGAAATCTAAGGATTCTTATATCTGCTAAACTCATTTAATTTAAATGAAAACATATTTGATTTAATATACTACTTTAAGAACAAAATGTCTAACAATTACTAAATACTATTTAACTAAATATATCAGGTAACATAGAAGTGATACTATTCTAGATAGAGTAACTACTAATATTATTAAGAATATATATATATATATGCGGTAACATTGATAAATTTATGGTAAACATAATAACATCCTACCTATTTGTAGTGACATGCAATAGCCTAAAAAAATACCTTAGCATTTATATAATTCTGCAGATTAAAACATAAAATGAACTTAATATTCATAAACAAAACAACTTAGAACCTGCTAACTGTTGAGGGGAACAAATACCCAAAGAAGATTGTTCCTCCCAACCATCTCCTGAAAGCAACCAATATTACTTGCTTCAGGACCCCTGAGCCTGTTCACTGAACCATTGGGACGAAGATGTTGTGTAGAATCCTACACAGCATTTTCTACAACTTAGCAAACTCACTTGCAGACTTAACTCTCAGCAATTCACTTTAGTTATCCCCTCATCGAATTCCTGTTGTGTGCCTAACTTTTCAGTGTTCAGCAATTTCACAAGGCTCTAATCACTTGGAATAGAATGTAATGAGTCTCATGCTCAATTCAATGGTATTTATAAGATTTCCTAGGTCTTTGGGTCAATTTTGAAATTAAATGTGCCACCTGCTCAATTCCTCTTCTCAGGGAACATGACCACAATTTTAGGGATTTTGCCTTCTGCAACACCTAGAAAGTGAATGTTATTGTTGCCACTTGTCATTTGGCCTTCTACAATAGACCATTCCTCCTAGTGGGTCAGTGAACACTCTTCAACAGTCTTCTTTGGATAGGTGTCTCCTCTTTTAATTATTTAAATAAGTAAAATATTCAATTACAGTCATCCTTGACCATCCTTGGTCATAAAACTTTACAATAGCTTTTAACATAATGTTTTTATCAAAATAAAAATGTTTTCCAGTTCTAGGTGGGTTACACTACCATCTGCCTTCATTAGGAGTTAATTGTTGAGTGGGGGATTTGGAGCAATTTCTAACAAAATGACTATATTTATGGTAGATCTTGCATGTGAAGGGAGTTGTTCATAATCTAATTTTTTTCACATGCATAATCCATCTATAGAGATATTTATAGCTTTGGAGAGGCCCTTTTCTAGATCTACTTCAATGCACATCGAGCATAGGTGAACATAGAGGACTTTGGTTCATATCTATCTATGTAGTTTCCTAGAGATTTTCCTATAGCAACAAGGTCGTCATTAGTCCAACCATATAAAGGTTCAGATGAGGAAGGCTAACCCACATTAGGATGGATGAGTAGATGTCTTTTTTCGGGTCAAAATCCCAAGAACACCTATTCAAATACATTCCTCTTTGTCCCACAAAGTAAGGACCACTTCTGAAAATGGGCTCTTGATCCTCTTTTCTATAAATAAAAAGACAAAATACACTTTTACACAAACTTTGTTGTGGATCTCCCTTGATGAGAGCCCTCCAATTATTTGAGATCTACATGTCCATAGCTCTAGGAAAAGGCTAAATCCTAGTAAACTAACCAACCAACCCATGCTCTGAGAGAGATAAAGCATAGTAAAGTAACCAACCAACCCATTCTTTGAGAGAACTAGGGATTTATGATGAGTAGACACTACAACAAAACAATGTGATTAACATCTCTTTTAGCTTCCTTTTTAGCGTCCACTATCACTTTTAGTGTATTTTTCATCATTTTTTGACAAAGTGGGCGCTTTTCCACATGATGTCTCTTTTAATGGCGTTATTTGCGTCCCTTTTTAAAAGTTCATGCTATTTTGGAAACTAAATAGCATCCCAATTAATGTCACGATTAGCATCCCAATTAGCATCCCTTTTTAAAAGTTGGTGCTATTTTGGATGCTAATTAACATCCCAATTAAGGTCCCAATTAGCGTTCCAATTAGCATCACAATTAACATCCCAATTAGAGTCCAAAAAAGAATCCCATATAACGCCCATAATAGCCTCCAAAAAAATGTCCTGAATAACACAGCACCATATATTAATCCAGGGTAGGCGACCAGAATAGCGCCATGAATTTAGGCAGGAAAAACATCCAACATAGCACCAAGGATAGAGCTAGGAATTGTTCCTAGAAAACATCCAACATTGCACCAGTTCTAGAGCAAGGTATAACGCCTGGAATAATGCCAGAAATTTCGAAAGGAACCGCATTAGGAATTGCACTAGGTTTATAGCTAGGAATTGTGTTCGGAAAACATCCGACATAACTTCAAATATATCAATGCCAATGTCAATGATCATGATTCATGTGATAGTACTTTTGGATATTGATTTATTATAGTGGCACCTAAATGATCGTAATCATGGCAGTTTTGGATATTGATTAATCCTTATGAGGGGTGAATTACCTCAATTTCACCTAAATTGCTCTAATGGCATTTGAGTGTCCCCAACAACATTTGATAGACCCTAATTGCTATGATTGACCCTAACAACATGACGATGATGCATTATGATAATTATGATGGAGTGTATGGACATGATTTGATAAGCATAAGACTATATCATCCATTCTTGTGAGGTAGTAGGGCTCCTTGCTCATTATTATCACAATTATATTAATTATGACATTGATGATGAATATGATGACAACAATGATGTTGATTTATTGTATGATGATGATGACAATGTGGATGTCAATGATTATTATGCACGTGGTAGCAGTTTTGGATACTAATTGATTCTAATGGAACCTAGATGTCTGTAACGACATCTAAACGAACCTATTATCATCGAAATGACTGTAACGACATATAAATGACCTTAACAATTACATGACATGAATTCTAATGGCGATGAGTGATTAATAACACTAATGGCATATGAGTGACCAT
>LPNX011082191.1:44604-71377 GCA_001517045.1 Pseudotsuga menziesii | reverse complement strand
ACTATAGGACTTGAGATATTGGAGTTAATAACAAGTAATATAGGTTGTGAGGTGTTGACCATAAAAAAATATTGTTATCCATTGGGTTTTACATTGACTAATATGAACATTAGGTTTAGTAGTTCCCCCACTCCCAACCCCCCTACACCCCCCTTGCAGAAAGGTAGTACAATACCGCCTATCATGGTGCTACCAAAATGTCACCCTACAAGGTTGTTTTGGACAACCCCCCCATCCACTCATTTCCTTGGGGATCCTACATAATTTCCATAACTCTTGAGAATCCTCTCAGTCCTCTAGTCGAGCAATCACACCCTCCCCATATCATTTTGGTGAATTTATACATGTTATACATTTTGCATTTTGTTTCTTGAATAAACACTAAGTCTAGTTTTTCTACTCTTATTTTGTTTTTCAAAATGCTTTGTTTCTTAGGTGCATTATTTTCCCTTACTTTCCATGAGATAATTTTCATTTAGAAGGCCTAGGAGTTTAAAGAAATGTTTCCTTAAGTGAGGTTGTTTGTCTTGGGTTAATTAATTGCTCCCTTTTCTCCTTCAAGTTATCACAGACAAGTTTCTCCCCCCATTCCAACTTAGACTTTGTCAACTTTGTGGTATTTGTGTTTATTCATGATTTCTTATTGGAACTTGACAATCCTTCAACATTTCTATCCTCCCATTTCCATTTATCATGTTCTAGTGTAGATTCAACAGTTGCTAACTTGAAAGGGAAATTATAAATGTTTTGTTATAATTCAAGGATAATGAATCCATGTCCACTTCTTCCACATCATCCTCCTCCTCTTGCATTCAATTCTAATTTATATATATTCTTTATGCTCTATTTTCCTTTTTTTTTCCAGTATCAAGGTCATATGCAATATTACTATTTCACCATTGCCACAATATCATTCTTTATCCTCTGTTGATTCCATTTCGTTGGTGTGGTTTATATCATAAATTCATTTAGTTTCATGTATATAGCCTCTTATTTTGTCTCCTAGTTATTTTTCTTCCTCCTCCCCTCCTTGGATATGATTTGAATTTATTGTTTCATTAGTCTATATTGTATCCTTCATTATTAGTTTCTCTTTATTTTAATTATGATCTTGATTGTATTCTTTATATATTCCTTGAGATTGGATTTGTATCTCTCTTCTCCATCTTCTCGTGGTTATTCACCTCGTGAGTGAGTTTAATGAAGCAAGGGACCTTGGTTGGGGTTTCTTAGTGGCACCACCTTCCCTTTCCTCTAAACTACTACACAACCATCATAGTTACTATTTCCATTCTCCTCCACTTGCACATGTTTAACATTAAGGGGGTTGTTCCATAGTTAATGGCAATGCTAATTCCATTATATGTTAGTGAAAGGGGATATTCTCATAGCCTAGATCTTGGACCCACCCATTGTCCATATAGTCTAGATTTTGGATCATGACTTGAGAAAGTTGTCTCCTTCAAAGGTACACTTTTGAACTTTAATTTGAAATTTAAGAATCCCACATCCTAAATGTCACTCTACTTCTTCTTGTTGATGGTGGTCATCCCCTTCATCTCGATGATTTCTTTCCTCCTTGTCCTTTTCTCCCAAGGTATTGAGAGCAAAGGACAAGGAAACTAAATGATTTCCTTTATGAATGAAGAAAAACAATTTATAAATTTATTTTATCAAATTCTCTTCAAAGTGCATCATGGATAATACATAGAAAACTCCACTTTCGTGAAGGATTTGCTCCAGCTTGGTATGTGCAAGTTTGGGTACAATTATAGTTGAGGAATCCAAAACAATCCATACCTTTCAAAACCATCCTTATTATTCTTCTTTTGACAAAGGAAGGAGAGAACATCATAGTACAATGTCGATTGCTATGTGTTTTTTAATGAATTGCTTGCACAAGGGGCATATTATATTTATCTGTCCTTTTAACTCAAGTCCTTTGGAACAAAATGTCACAATTTCAATTAAACCATTGATGCAACATGTTAACCTTGATTTTTTTTATTTTTATTTTTATGTTGGAAATGATTCTATGTTCCACCTTTTGTTTGTTTCCTAAGTTTATCACTTAAGGTACTTCAAATGCATAATGTCAACACATTTACTATTCAGTTGTGTGTGTCACTATTAGTAGTTTGTTTTGTTCCACCCTTGACTGCCAAAGTTCATAATCAACCAAATACACGAGTACATGAGTTTATTGTTATTTTTTAATCAAAAAGTAATCTCCATGGATGCAACATGTTAACCTTGCAAGATTTTGTATGTTGCATTACATGTAGCCTTACATTAACTTCATAAATGATTTAGAAATTAAATTCTTTAATATAAAATATATATATTTTAATTAAAAATTAAATTCTTTAATAAAAAATTATATTAACAAATTAAATTTCTTTATATATATATATTAATCCAAAATTAAATTCTTTAATAAAAGATTTTTTTTTAATAAAACTGAAAGACTAATTTTTCACTAAACAAAACATTAAAAAAAAGTTGGAAGGACAGAGATGAAATGAAATTCCAACATGATGCTTGCCCTTCAATTTTCCCATAAATATAATTTTCAATTTTCATGGCATGTGGGAAGATAATATTTTGACATATGGAATTCTTTTGGAAATTGTTCCTAAATCAAGCTACAAAACACCTATTCCCTCCCTACAAAGAAAGGAAGGACTTGTTTCTAGTGCATGCATATGTTGAGTTCTCACGTATGATCTACTGTGATGTTGCGCAATTATTTCTATTTAAATCATCATCCATATCTTTGAAATTGATAGAGAAACAATTGAGAATATCATAAAAAAATAGTTGTTTCATGCCTTGATAAGACAAATCACAACATAAGAAATTATATAATTTATGCAGATATTTGGTTGGGTTATTTCCTGCCTCTACCAATTTTTCCGGCTTCTACCAACAAAGAGTCCCTTCAATTTTCCCGCCTCTACCATTTTTTCCGGCTTCTACCAACAAAGCGTCCCTTAAATTTTCCCCCCTCTACCATTTTTTTAGGCTTCTACCGACAAAGTCGGCATGCAAAAGCTACCGCCTATACCAGTTTTTCAGCCTTCTACCAACAAAGCCGGCATGCAAAAGCTATGAACCATAGTTGAAAAGTGTGATCATGGAGAAGATTTCCATGAAGAAGCTTTTGGCTGGAGTGGAAAAGTGTGATCATGCCAGGAAGCAAAGCATTTTTTCACAGAAGTTTCACATGATTGTAGAAGGGTCCAATTATAGGCTATCATCGAGTGATTACGACGGGACTCAAAGCTAGAACTTTATGCCAGTCGCCGTGGTTCAGGTTAAGGGATCAAAAGTGATAAATATGTAAATCAATACTGGGAAGTGCTGCTTGATCTCTGTAGTATCCATATCCGACAGGAATAAATAAAGGTAACTACCTTACCACAACATCCTTACCAAGGGAGGGAGCTGGACAATCTAGATCCGGTAGGAATCAATAAAGGTAACTACCTTACCACAACATCCTTACTGAGGGAGGGAGCCGAACAATCAAAGGATTGTTTTTTAACTATAATTGTATACATTTCGGTTGAACTAGTTGAACTCGTTAGGGTACACTGAATTGGATCTTTTTTGATCATATGACCCCTGAATCAGAACTGGGATAGATAAACATAGACTGCACCAGATCTGACGACCTTAGTATGTTGTTGCTGTTATTTGCATTTGCCACATCAAATTATATACTTCTTGTGCCATGTTTTAATACTCGATTGTCGTCCAAGGGTTTGTGTGAATTTTTATAGATTTTCATAGGGTTTGATTTCCATTGCGCAGATTGCAATGGCTATCAACATCTTTTTCGATTGCCCAATATGTGTCGATATTTTCTTCTTCAACTAGAATTGCAAAAACTGGTTGATCCAGTTGCACAAGGATTATTTGAAACCCAGCACGACAAATAAAACCCTATCAGATATTAGTGTTTAAACCCAAGGTCAAGCTAGCATCCTATGACGGATCTGCTATTAATGGAGTCAAATAAGATTCTAGCGGTAGTGGAAAAAAAACTGATAATCAATGCCATCTGAAGTGTAAAGAGGTTGAAAATCAATGGTTTGTGAATGCCATTAATTATCCTGTAGTTGTCCTTACTTCAGGGCTTAGGGATCATGACTTGGTCAAAGTAAACCATGATAACATGGAATACACCTTTGCAGGAAGTAGTTCAGCTTCACAAGAGAGATCATCATTACAGAGTGGGAATCCCTATGAAACTGAGGGAAGGAGACACCCATTTCAAAATGGTAAGCTTTATGATTTCGAAGGAAAGAGGAAGAACATAAGCTCGTATATGGATCCATACTCAGAAGAGAATGATGAACATGAGGCTATTGCTACTGTTAGGGAGCAACTAGGTGATGAATATCGAGAAGATGGCCCACCACTGAGTGTTGAATTTCCCCTTGGTGCATTCAACGACTCAACATGAGATTATTTTTTCTAACTCCCTTTTCACCCCATTAATCTCTGTGGCTGAAACTAATACAAGACTGAAATGCAGTGTGAGTTTAAAGTTTTAAACTTTATATTAGGAAATTATTCTAATTAATAATCTAGTTGGAAGTTTCAAATTGTTGTTATAAAACTGTTTTCTTCCCACTGATATTTTACTTGATGTATGCTTTCTTGAACAGATCCCCACTACCAGGGTAATATTGTTGTCCAGGATCACCAAAGAATTCCAAAGAAGATGATGGAACAAGATGCTCGCAAAGTAAGTTATTAGTCCTCTTGTCTGGCATTATGTACTCTCCACTGGATGAGTTTCCACTATCAGTTGCATTTCAACTTTCTGTATTCAAATTCCTTTGTTTTGTACCATCTTGGTTAGTACTGTTACATGTTGTTGTCCAGATTTATGTCAGTTATCTAATTAAAATTTGAAAAATACCTTAGCATTAAGGACCTCTTAAAGATCACAAAGGTGCATCAGACTTGACAAACCTTTGTGATCTTTAACTTTTAAGAGGTCAAAATTTTCTAGATTGTAGAAGCATTACTAAATTGAGAATGGTAATCAAGATGTAGAACTTGTAAGGATTGTTGGTGCAGATGCTTAATATATATATGTATAAGAATTAGTCAAGAAGGAATATAGGAGGATAAAAAGAGTTTTACATGCTTCAATAAATTTGTTTTCTTGTTGATGTATAAAAAACTTGACAGGTTTTGAGTTCTTTAAACTACAAACATATTGATACCTTTGGGCCTAGGGTAATTCTAAGGAAGTGGAAAAAACTACCTTCATCTAAAATAGTGAAGGAAATAAATGAAATCCAGGGAAACTTTGGTAGTACTCACTGAAGTTGTATATTGCCCTTGTTAATTTGAAAATAAAAGAAAAAATAATATTGTCAATTTGAGAATAAAAGAAAAACTAATATTGTCAATTTGAGAATAAATGAAAAACCATGCTTTAGGAGATGAGCTTGATTAGATTCCTAATTGTTGTTTGGATGTGGGTTGCTCCATGTATTCATGCCATTGTTTGCTTTGAATATAAATACTTCATGTGTTTCCATTGTTTGCTTTGAATATAAATACTTCATGTGTTTCCATTGTTTGCTTTGTAAAATGAGAATCACCAAAAACTACAAGATCTACTAGGTTTTTTATCAAAAGCACTAGGGTTTTATCATGAAGTTACACCTAGTTATTTAATCTTTCACAGTATTGTTGAACAAAAATAAATGTATATATTTCACAGTATTGTTGAAACCTAAAACCAACAATAACAAATATAAATGTATTTCATCAATTTCTCAGAGATATCTATACTACCAAAATTTTGCACCAAGCCTTCTCTATTCAAAACTCATGCCATGCAAGTGGGGAACACCACATCAAGAATAGTACCCTGGTGCCCAGCTTAACAATCCATCAAATTCACCAATGAATCAACAATGCCAATTGGAACCTTTGGCTAAAAATTGACAGTATTTAGATGTGTTTTGTCACAACCCCAAAGGTCAAGGGATTTCCAGCATGGCTCGCTAAGGTACGCCGGTCTATTTTTCATCCCCATTTTTTTCCCCTTTTTTGATGTATGTGATGTATGTTGTTGCTATTATTTGCATTTGCCACATCAAATTATATACTTCTAGTGCCCTGTTTTAATACCCGATTGTCATCCAAGGGTTTGTGTGAATGTTTATAGATTTTCATAGGGTTTCATTTCCATTGCGCAGATTGCAATGGCTATTGGCATCTTTTTCGATTACCCAATATGTGCCGATATTTTCTTCTTCATCCTAGAATTGCAAAACCTGGTTTATGCACGGGGATTCTTTGAAACCCTGCACGAGAAATCAAACCCTATCAGATATTAGTGTTTAAACCCAAGGTCAAGCTAGCATCCTATGACGGATCTGTTGTTAATGGAGTCAAACAAGATTCTAGCGGCAGAGGAAAAAAAACTGATAATCAACGCCATCTCAATACTCATATGAAGTTAATGAATTTATTACATGATATTTTGAATGAGTGATGATATGTTGTGATATATAATATGTAAAGTGACAAGACTTATTTTTATGTATTGTTTACATATGATGGTTTAATATTAATATAGGCATTCAGTTATATTTCAAGAATTATAAATGCTCACACATATTTTACATGTATTTTTATATATGCATATCCAACCATATTGTATCCAATTTGTTCTCATATATGGTAACTTTAGCTTCTCACTGATAACTAGATGAATTATCATAGATGACTTCTGTTAAGTATTTGATTACTAGCAATATATTAGGTCAAACTAAACTAAGCTTCTTGTTGGTTTTTCTTAAACTTTACGCTCGTTTCCTTTATATCCAAATGAGGGCATAAAATATGCTCTACAGGCTGAAATGATTGTTATTGCATTTGTTTTATGGGAATGACCCATCTACTGAAGGATACAACCTGGAAAAGTTCCCAGAAAATGACAAGAAATGGACGCCAACAAACCATTACTAGGGAGTTCTTGGAATGGTCAGTATTTTAGAAATGGTACTAGTATTTTCTCTAAACTTTCTTTTTTATCCCTTTGATCCCTTCGTCATAACGAGTACCGTTATCCACTCTATGTAGTTCTGCCACATTACTCTTTTGTACTCACCATTTTTGATGTTCAGGAAGATATCGTTGATTCTCAGTGTATGCTGTTTCCACTGAAAATTCCTTCCATAATACCTTCAACCCCCACCCCCCCAACATATTTAGTGAGTGGTCTATTCCCGCTGTGCCTTACATATCTTTAAATACATTGGAATTAAGTTTCCTTATAGCACTCACGCTATTTCCTAGATGCATTTCTGCAGTTAATTCTCAATTCTAATGCTTTTAAATGCTTGAATCGACAATTCACAAATCATTGCAATGATATAAAATCTATTTCAAGGCACACACTCTTTGTTTTCACTCTTGTTTCCCCACTCTGTTAGAACTAATATTATGCAGGTAACTATGTTGGTACATAAGTTATAACTTATCTCGTGTGTAATCACATGCAGCTAGGACCAACAATAGAATTGTTTGTTTACTAGAATAAGGTGCAAGATATTACATATTTTTAACCAGGCTGTCATAATTTGGCTGCTAGCTAGACTGGTGGAACATTGCTTTTTTCTCTGGTCATGTGCATGCACTAATGTGTATTGCTAATCACATGGCTTATCAGGTCCTGATATAACCAGAATGCCCAAGCTACATGATTTTAGGTAACCAAATTGGTACTATTACATTGTCATCTTCTGATACATGCAACATTGTTGATGTTGATGAGTGTCATTTCTGGTATTACAAAAGCCTCTTTCTTTGTTGCCTTGGTCGACCATTAGATACTCAAAGTTGTGTATTGATCATTTTTACCATTATAGAGGACTCTGTAAGTTAGGTTCTCAAATTCTTAAAGGGTTCTAGCTCAATGGAAGAGTGCCTGCCTTACAAGCAGGAGGTTGGTGGTTGGATTCCTCCATGCCCTAATGATATTATAATATCGGTTAAATACTAAAAACAACTAAATTAGTGACCAAAACATGAGAGACATGAAACTAGGCATTAAAAAGGATGCAACACATGGCGCTAATGATGAATCCAAACATAGCGTTGATATGGTAGCAAAATAGGACGTTACTTTGGATGAAAAACATGGCGCTACATAGGAAGCAAAATGTAGTGCAACAATAGAAGAAATATTTGGTGTCATTTTGGTAGAAAAACACGATGCAATAAAGGAAGAAAAAATTGGTGCAAATTTAGAAGTGAAAATTGGCACATATTTGGAAGTAAAACATGGTGCAAAATGGGATGCTAAAGTGGTAGCAAAAATGGATGCTAATTTGGATGCTAACATGGTGCTATTAAGGATGCAATTGCGCTAAGGGGGTGTCATTTAAGAAGAAAAAAAAGATACTCGTTAGGAAGAAAAGTAGGATGTTATTTAGGAAGCAAACTTGGATGCTATTCTAGAAGCAAACCTTGACGTTGTTTAGGAAGCAAAGTTGGACGCTATTCTGGAAGAAAAAAAAGAGGCACTATTTTGGACGTCATAAAGAATGCTATTTAGGAAGCAAAAAAAGACATTTTTTGGGACGCTTTAAGTTTTGTCCATGATGCGTCCCATTTAGTGTCTAGTTTGACCACTCAATGTAAAAACAAATTACACTAAAAAGGGACGCTAAATGGGATGCTAATTCCAGGATTTGTTGTAGTGAGAGGAGAGCTTTACCTCTACAACATAGGAAATCTTAACAAACCATGAGAGTTTGAGAGGAGGGGAGGCATATGGATGAAAGGAGGCTTCCAAATAATTAAAGGAATCGACCTCTGAGATCCCCCCTCATAGACATTCCATGAATGAAGGACACTAGAGTTAGTTGGAACTAAGGTTTCAAGACACAATCCTTTGGATAATTAAACATGCATGCCCATTAGGCGACTTAGCGAAAGTGGTTCCATTAAAAAAATATTTAAAGAAAACATGAATGAACGAAACTAAACTAACTACAACTAGAGTTTCAAAACACACTCCTTCGAATAATTAAACATGCATGCCCATGAGAGCACTTAACCAAAGAGATTCAATTTGAGAAAATATTAAGAAAAAAACTTTAAAATATTTGTGATATTTTAACATTGTAAAAACTTGGAAACATCTTTTTTATTTCAAATGATATGGTTGCTAAGCTAGAGGAAAACAACTATCATACACATGCTAACAAATTTATGTGGAAAAACTGTCATAGATGTGATAAGTTTAGGTGCAACAAAACTTAGATCCATCCTTAATTACGAAAATAAAAATAAAACATTATTTACTATATGTAACTCCATAATTTCCTAGGATAATAAATCCATAAGATGTTATACTTTATGTTTTTCTGTTGTGAGAACAATTAACATGATGACTCTAGTTAAACTGCAAGACTCATATGACTATGTTTAGTATTTTTCATCAACACTTCTCTTTTTATGACAATATGTCGAAACATCGTCATGTATTTTAGTCGATACTATCTTGTTGCTATGACTACTTTTAATTCCTTTTTGTTTGCAAGGTTGTAGAAATTATTTTTCGTTCTTCCAGTCTTTGTCCTACCTATGAGCTAGCAAAGGAAAATGCCACAAGTCTTACCTAGCCTTCAAGGATAACACAAGAACCTTTGTTTTTCTTTGTGCAAGTGAATGAGATCACGAGTTAAGTTTTTTCTTCTTCTAAAGAGACAAAATACTAAACTACAAGGCATCCACATCCTAAGCAAAAGGTGGGACACCAAGGGTTGGAAAACAACCTATAAACTAACCGAGTTCTAAATTGAACTTTATACTATTGTTAACCCACCATATTATATGTTATGTTATGATTCATGAATATATATTTCATCGCGAGGAACTATGTAAAAGTGCCTAGACTTTAATATGTCATGACGATTGACTTCAAACACAAACAAATGGAGGTTGATAAGATATGCAAAGGACGTGAAATTAATTGGTTCACATGTAGACCATGTGGTGGCTCTAAAATCTCCAGTTGGCGGCCATTGTGCATGGTGCAAAACCCTGGGGTTTTAATGCATCTCGTGGAAAGTGTGTGTCTTCTCGGTGAAGTTCTGCTTGGGGTTTATTGTTCTCCATTTTTTGCAACTGGCCTCTATATGCTCAACCTCATATCACTTATGTTCATAAATAGAGGTGGAGGAGCCAAAGCTCTTGGCCCTCGACACCTTTTGAACATGTCCAAAAATGATCAATTCACTGGTGAAAATCGTATTCCTCGTTTTGGTGATGTCTGGGTTGCTTTGGTTATGGTTCTAAATGCAACAATAGGTACACACTTCCTCTACAATTTCAATAATTCTCTTCCTTTGTTTACAGTTCATAAACCATTGTTTGATTTCTGAGCTTGCACGTGCAGGAGGCATCCCTGAGTGGTTCTCTGCAAATAACTTGATTGGTCACAAGCGCTATCAGGGTTGTGGTCCGAGTATGACTTGTGCCTCATCTTTCTTAGCTCTAGGGTTGACGTGAGGTCTGGATGCCTATCTCTCTGTTGGCCTTTGATGAAAGTGATCAGTCCCTTTGGTAGCCGTGAGGCGTTTCTTGGACTGTAATGGGAATCCTTTGATACAGGGTTAATGTTTTTGTTTTTCGAAAGTAAGAATAGTCCCTCCACTGTCTCTATAGGAAATGTAAATTTTTTAGACCTTGTGATAGATTTTGCGTTGTATAAACTCAATTGTAATTTTTTTTTACAGTTTAATTTATAGATCTTTCTGCAGATTTGAGCGTTTATAAAACTGTAATGTGGTCGTGACGCCTTTACATTGCCGTGCTTAATTTTGGAAAAAAATCGTAGGGCCATTGTCAAAGATAATTGCTGCTATTTATTTCAAGCAATGGTTTTGATGGTTTTGTAAATACCCGTGAGGGTTTTACATTTGCAGTCTTGAATCCTAACTTGATTTTACAGTTTTGTTGTTTGTAATTAAAGAAATATAATGTGGTCATGAGGCCTTTTACCCTGCCACACTTTGTTTTTGAGAAGGGTCGTAATGGCTCTGTCAAAAAATAACAATGTTTATAATAATCCATAAAAGGGTTTTTTTTTAAAATAGCCCTTGAGGGTTTTCTGCTAAGTAAAGTCATGTTGATTAATTAGTACTTTTGTAGCTTTGTTGTGATGGTGAAAGCTAATACGGTTTTTGAGGTTTTTACTTAGCTTTTTTCTTTTCTTTGAGAAAGGTCGTAAGGCCATCACTCTGTATTCATTTTTGTCTTGGAAAAAGACCATAAATTTTATGTTGTAAAAATTCAGGTTGTTAGATGGATTATACTATTTTGTAGTGGAAAGAAATGGATAAGCCATAAGGTTGTTTGTAATTTTCTTCTGTAAGTAATAGATTGCGGATACCAATTCAGATTACGGCCTGTAACTAGTGCTATGGCATGTTGATAATATCGATTTGGTATTCATCATTAATGGTTTTCGTAAAATAATGGGCCATATCGTCTCCATAAAATAATTCTGTGGAAAGAATCCTTAACCGAGTACGATCTGTAACCTAGCTTAGTTATTATTTTGATTTGAAGTTTTGTTTATCTTAATTGTAATTAGGGCTTTGGCTATGATGCCAAATTCGACTTTAAAATGGAGAAGAAACACACACACACATATATTATACTGTACATGGCTTTAGGCCTAAACCTCATGGTTTAATTAATGGTTTTGTTTCTATGTTTATTTTGATGAGACTTATGATGTATAAATATATCTACATTATGTGTATAGATTCAAACCTATGTTTTGATTACAGAAAGCAATGTTTATTAACAAGAGATATGCGAATAGATTATGAAAACTCTCTAAGTATTTAACCTTACTATGATTAGTCAGTAGTTACATTATTATTTATAGTAACTTTGTCATAGTTTTCTATAGGGTTTTCCTAGTCTTTACTGCATAACTGTGTTGTTTTCCTTTAAGACTTAGACTAACAACATTTACCATTTTTATTAACAATAAAATAGATTGAGATAGCTAAGGTAGAGGTACTATAAATTCTATGCAATGAGAAGGAAAAAGCATCAAAAGATTAACCTAACAACAACTAGATCCTTAAAGTTCAACCCTAACTTCAATAATTAGATTGCAGTTTTCTTAAAACAGTAAAGAACAATCCTCGATAGCGTTGTAGATGATAACCTACTTATAAGTTACTTTCATATAGAGAGTACAGATCACAGCTACTAACCATCCATTAAATCTTTTGCAGTTACGGTGCATACTTCTAACTAAAAACAAAGGCACAGAATTTAAAATTACATATAAGTAACAACAGTTAGAACCTGGATAATGTGGAGAAGGGGACAACACCCAAAGGAGACTGTTCCACCCAATATTCTCCTGAAGCAACCAAGATTACTTGCTTAGGACCCCCGATCATGTTCACTGATCCACTAGGATGAAGATCACTAGATAATAGCCCACACAGCAGCTTTCTACAACTTAACACTCAGTAGCAGACTTAACTCAACAATTCCACTTTACCTATCCCCTCATCAAATTCCTTGTGTGCCTGACTTTTCAGTTTGCAGCAGTCACAATTCACTTGGAAACAGAATGAGTAGTGAGCCTCCTGCTCAATTTGATGGTATTTATAAGACTGCCTAGGTATTTAGGTCAGTTTTGGAACTAAATGAGCCACCAAATCAGTTCCCCCACTCAGGGAACATGACCATAATTTTAGGGATTATGCTTTGTGCAACAACTAGAAAGTGAAATACTAGTGCTGGCACTTGTCAACCAGCCTTCTACAACTGCTCATTCCTCCTAGTGGGCTAGTGAACATTCATTTAACAGTCTCCCTTGAATATGTGTCTCTTCTAATTAATTATTAAAATAAATAATTCTTCAATTAGAGTCATCTTTGACCAACTTGGTCATAATACTTTATAATAAATTTAACATAATGTTTTCTGAAAATATATAATAAATATTTATTTTTCAGTTCTATATGTGTTACCAATAATACTAATTTGTACCCATTTTTTTTATAAAGGTGTAATCAGTTAACATTAAAGTAGTGTTTAGGGCAAATCGATTCATATTTTTATGTTTAAATATATGTATGTTATCTTACTAGGTTTATCGCTTGGTGGAAAAATACGCTTTAGGTTGGTTAAAAATTAAAATGCAAATAGGAAACAAAACTCGGTTTATAAATGCAAATAACATCTTAGTTTTCTCATCTTTTAAGTCCATTTTTTAGGCAACATAATCATGATAATTTATGTTTTATTGATTGAATATTTTAAATGTTTTGAAAGGTATTTACTAAATATTGTCCATTCATTTTTTCTTAATTTCAACACAAAGAAATAATGATAGTTTTTTATTTATTGATTAAATATCGTAAATGTTTTGAAAGGTATTTTATTCTATTTGTTATCATAGTGTTTATGAAATGAAAAAATTATATATATAAACTAATATTATTTATTAAAATAATTATATTAATTTAATTATTAATTATTATAAATTTATTTATATTAAATTTATTTTATTTTAAATTTAAAATATAATTTTTTTAATAATAAATATAGGTTTTTTTTTTAAATTTAAAATGTAAAATTTCTTAAATTTTATTAATAAAAAAACTATTTATATTTACATAAATTATATTATGTTATATAAAAATAACTTTTATTTCTATATTAATTTGTAATTTTGTAACTGCTGATATAAAGTAAAGAAGAGCTTTTTGAGTTGTTTCGATCTTGGTGCGTTGTGGTATCAGAGCCAAGGGCTCGGATTCATTCTATGAGTTCATTATCTTTCTATTTCTGTTTTTTTTAATTGCTTATTCTTTATCTTGACATGCAATTTAGTAAGAACTGTATTCTGTAGGCCGTGGAAATGACAGTCGAGTTTATTGTTGGGCATGGGGATTTAATTGTGGTTTTAAGAAACGCCATAGCTTAGAGTTAGCATCGTAAGTCCTTGTTTGAGTAAAACCTGTGTGAGCTTAAATCCCAACATTACATGGACCCTTCAATGGATACTGTCTCTCTCACAACACTAGATTGTGAATCCGAATACAATACAGAAGTTTCTTTGGTAGAAAGAAGATCTTCTTTTATGAATGAATCGTCCTCTTCCAATTCTTCAATTATAAATATCCAATATTTCAATCCTTCTTAGGATTGGCAGTTACCTAAAATTCTTTCGTCCGATGTTTATAAACTAAATTGGTGGCAGTACAAGTCTGCTACTCAGATTAAAGTTTCTTCGATAGATGTCTCATTCACAGATTCTGAAGAGTCCGTCCATATAAATTTGATAGACAAAGCTCAAATTGACTGGGCTATTAAAGAAGGCTACAGATATGCGCATCTTGGCGCTATTAAGTTAGGTTTAGGACCTCTTGTTCGACCTTATCTCCCTGTTTCTTCCCTCTGTGTCGCGGTTGATACCTGCCATAAAAACTTTGTTGATGCTATTATTGGAGGATTCATTGTTCCCTTACATGATGGTCCCGCTTACGGTACTAGTTTCCCCAAATACTCCGTCAGCCTTGAAGATCCACACATTTATGATCTGTTAAAAGCCTATATTCAACCTCAAGGGTTTCACATGATGCAAGGTTCAAAGATTATACAATTAAAAGGTGATGTGTGTATTTTTTTTGGTAATGACACCTTACCCCCACTCAGATCTTGAGTCCATCAGAGTTTGCGCTTGCAAAGCATGGTGGAATCTGATAAATCTCGCCAAGAAACCCCTCTCACTTTTGACTAGACCGATATTAACTACCCCCAGCAATGGGAAGTTAAGTACCAAGAAATGAGAAATGCTTAATGTCTGCAACGTTTTGTTTTAAATCAACCTTTAACATTTGACCAGCATACAAATTCTTTCAGACTACCAGCACAGACCCCTGCTCCAAAATTCTCACCTCCTCTTATCAGATCGACCTCTCTATCTTCTTATAATAACGCCTGGTGACAAGCCGAATCCAACTCTGTCTTTGCATCCAAGTCTTCTTCCACCTCTTTCACTGGTTTGTATGAAACATAACACTAAGGCCAACATAAAGACTGCCCATCTTGCTAAAAAATACTTCAGAAGATCCAACACCAAAAGAATAGGGATCCCCCCACATTATGTATGCTTAGCCTACCTAGACAAGGTGATGCTTTTGAAGCTGTTAGCCAAGGATGTAAATCCTATATTCTATGAAGAAATGTACCAGAAGTACCTTTCTAGCAATACTCAACAGATGACCAAATAAAAAAGGAATTCCTGCCATACAAATCTTTAGGCCCTGATGAGTCTGTCGATGAGATAAAAATTGCCAACTGGAGCAATATGCAGCATAAAATGACTGCACAAAATCTCGATGACATGGCCTATGATCTCCTTGCTTTAAAAAAGATCATAATAGAAGAAAAAGAAAAGATCACTTTGGTAGAAACCAAGTTAGGCTTGTTAGATCATCTCTTGAAATATTTTGCAGAGATGAAAGAAGCAGTTGAGAAAGCTGCTGATAAAACTGAGCGAAGACTGGCCAAGTTAGAAGAGCTTTTGACTCAAACTCAAGATCTTAAAAAGAAAGTCCTAGGTCTCACCCCCTTAGTTTTTGCTTTGGCTTCACAAGGCCATAAAAGACAAGAAACACTAGAGAAAGAAAGTAAACATCATCATAGTGTTTCTTTCAGTATGCTTAGTATTTCTGAAGATAAAAAACCAGAATTTAATTTTGGTAGAGATGAAGAAGAATGTGATGAGATTAGAGAATGGATTGGTTACTTTAAAACCTTTCCACCTGCCTTAGATACTAAATATTTAAACATGATGTCTGCTCATTATACGGTCGTATCTTCATCCATTCATAATCCACGTCCTCGTGACAATACCTTTGACATCTGGATGCCTGAAACATCGAAAGCTCCAAATCCAAGGTTCCAGTTTGGAATTAACACCATGAATAATCTTCTGTCCCAAATGCCTGACCAACCTATCTTAAATATCCAGTGTCAATCTCGTGAGGATATTAATACTGCAATCCAAATGTTAGGGCAGTGGACCCTTTACAAAAGAACCTAGAATGACACCCTTTCAGGTCAACAACTGGCTGGACAAATAATAGCAGGCCTTTCAGGACTTGCTAATGATTGGGGAAGATGGCTCCCGCAAGAAGCTAGAAATGAAATGCTTTCTGCTGAAGATGCTGATCAACAGATACTTAAAGCATTAGGTAAAGAATTCTACGGTTTAGAAGAAAGAGAAGATTTAGAACACCTTGCTTCTCTATTTATGTTAGCTCGACTCTACAATCTTGCATAGAGTGAAGAATATTTCTATTACATGCAACAGCTCTTGATTTCCGTTGGTAAATCAAGAGATCCTGCGTATTTGAAGCACTATCTTAGAAGTTTCCCTGGTCATGTTCCAGATGCCGTGGAACAATACATGAAAGACAAGAACATCAATTATCGAGGCCTGTCTCTAGCCCAGTTACACAGTTATATACTAGAGACATGGCAAGAGGATTGCTTAGAAAAAAGAGTTAGCAAGGATTTTAAGCGCCATCAAAGTATGCACTCATCATCCTTCTGTAAAAATGTTGCTAAGATGCCTGATTGGGGATGTGGTGCCTATAATAGAGGTCACTTAAAAGATAATTGCAAATGCCATAAGCCAAAGAATAAGAAAGGTTTTTATTCCAGTGCCCCTAGATATCATCCAGACAAGCCATATAAGCATCAAATAAAGCATGGATATCACAGTCCTAAGAGACAGAACAAACCCCCTCATAGAAGGTTTGTTAAAAGAAGGACAGATAAAAATGATAAAGAAACATGCTTCATTTGTAGCCAAAAGGGCCATTGGGCAAACAAATGTCCAAAAAAGAAATCCAAACCAAGGCTTGCCGCCTTATGTGCTCAATTAGATCCTAGAAGGTGGGATCTAAATTGAGGTCACCCTTAGGCGAAATTATCTTTTTGCCTTCTGATGCATCAAGTGCATCCGATGACTCTGAGTCAGAAAATGAACAAGCTGCTCTTCAAAAATTTGCTCCTTCTTCTTCTTCAGAGTCAGATTCAGAACCAAATTTGGGAGGGTTTGAGCCCCCAGAATATGATTTCTCATTATATATGTTCTCTATGAACAAGCCATAGAACATTGAGAAACAAATTGCAGCAATAGACATGCAATTGTCAGAGACCCCTGTCTTTGAATATATGCTTAGAGCATCTTTAAAAGAAGAAAATAAGCAATTGCTTAAAAAGCTTGAGCAAGATGAAGGCAAAGAAAAGGTAAGTTTTGTTACTCTTGCTTTGTATAATCCTATCGAACTCTATAAAAGCTACCCAGATGGTCATGAGAGCAGACAATGTTATAGGGTAGACAAAGAGAAAATGCTTAGACTGCAAATCAGAGAGAAACAATAGCAGCTTAAAAGGTTGGTAACAGAGATTGAAGACTTGAAAAATATGATCAAAATCATTCAGATTGAAAGGGATCAATCATTAGATGAAGAGCTAAGCAAGCACTATGAACAAGCAATGGAGAGTCCAGAAAAGAGAGAACCGTCTCCTGATCCTAGTTTGGGAATGCTCACAGGTCCTAAAATATTTGTGCGAATGCAGTTTTTCCCAAGTGAGTTTAAACCATATTTTCTAGACTGCATGCTTGATTCAGGTTTTCAGGTGAACCTAGCGAAAGGTTCAGCTCTTCCCCCATTTTATTGGGAAAATACTTTAGATCGTGGGTCAGCTATTGAAGGAACCCCTGTTCCCCTTTTTGCAAAAGCTGAGAATTTCCCAGTTAAACTCAAAGGAACAAATGACTCATTAACCCTGTACAGACTAGATGACATAAACGAGGACTGTATCCTCGATTCAGAATTCCTATCTAGAGTAAGTCCATTTTCTATAGATACCATGAGATTGGCATTTTCCTGTGTCATTAACAATTGTACAATAGAGCTTCCCATTTCATTTAACTATGTTCCAAAGTGCAAATCCCTTCTACAAAAGTCTGTGCAAAAATCTAACCCTGCTCAACTATTAAAAATGGATCGTTGTATAGCTTTTTCAGATATCCATGGAGAAAAAGCCCTTGCAGATATCACTGCAAAATTAGTCAAAGACTGTTGCTTAGAAAGCCCAAATGCTTTCTAGACTAAAGAAAAATATTTTGTCTCCCTGCCATTTGATCCAACGCAAAAGATCAAACCAATGAAGGTGTCAGCTCGTCTTATGTCTCCCTCAGAAAGAGAATTCTATGCCTCAGAAATCAAGGAACTTCTAGCTAAAGGATTGATTGAACCATCCAAAATCCCTTGGGCTTGTCGTGCCTTTGTGGTGTATAAACATTCTAAGATTAAGCGAGGAAATCCAAGGCTCGTTGTAAATTATAAGCCTCTCAATGCTGTACTGCAAAAAGTTCGGTACCCTCTACCTGATAAGGCCAGCCTCTTGCAAAGAATTACTGGGTGTACAATCTTCAGTAAGTTCGATTTGAAATCAGGATTCTACCAAATTGGTATTGAGGCAAAATACCGTTTTAAAACAACATTTATAGTTCCACATGGCCAATACCAGTGGAAAGTTTTACCTTTCGGGATCAACAATGCTCCTTCAAAATTTCAGAAGTGTATGGAAGACATCTTCAGAGAAAAATAGCGGGCACTAGTTTTTATTGATGATATTTTGATCTACTCTAAAAACATACAAGAGCATCCAAAGCACTTGCAAATGTTTTATGATTTGGTCTTTAAACATGGATTAGTTATGTCTCATAGTAAGATGGAAATATGAAAGATTGAAATGGAATTTCTTGGGTTTAAGATACAAAGAGGACAAGTCATTCTACAAAAACATGTCCTAAGTGTCTTCAGTCATTTCCCAGATCAAATTCTTGACAAGACCCAGTTACAGAGATTTCTAGGAAGTCTCAATTACATCAGACCCTTTTACAGAGGACAAGCTACAGATATACATCTTCTTCAGCAAAGATTAAAAAAGAATCCGGTAAAATGGTCACAAGAAATTACCTTGGCAGTTCAGCATATTAAAGCCAAAGTTTTAGATCTACCTCCTCTTTCTTTACCGCAAGGATCGGGTCAGCTAATTATTGAAACAGATGCTTCTTCCCACACTTGGGGTGGAGTTCTTCTTGAAGCTTTAGAAGGCAAAGAGCATGTGTGTGGCTATGGCTCAGGATCTTTCAAAGCAGCAGAACTTAACTATCCATCTAGCCACAAAGAGATCTTGGCTATTAAGAAAATAGTCTAGCATTTTATTTTGTTTCTGAAACCAGTTAGATTTATTATTAGGACAGATTTGAAGATAATGCCTGGTATTTTTCAAAATGAAAATCTGATGGCATAAAATAGTAGTCATATTTTTAAATGGTTTGTTTGGCTAAGCAATTTTGATTTTGACATTGTGTATAAGCTAGGATATCTCAATTGCCTTGCTGATATGCTTACAAGAGAACAATCAAAACAAACTACTCCTACTCTCAATATGTTTTCAGCTAGCGCCTCAAGTTCAGGTGCAGATCATGATAAAGCTCCATTTTACCAACCCAGAAATGGCTTATTCCTAAAGCCGTGGGATGAATCACTCACAGAAGCAGAATGAAGACAGCTCCTTGATTATGCTTCAAGACAAGAGGCTGAAAGGTATTTGGACCTTACTCTTATCAAGCAAATTCAAGCCTCTCCATTAAAATTGGAGATAATGGAAAGATGGGAGAGAAATGCTTGCAAAAGTTTTGAAAATGCCCAAGAAAAACTAAAAGGTTGCAGAGAGCTTTGGATAGATCGCAATGAAGAAAAAGATGGTCCATTATGGTATGTAGACATAGGAGATGGAAATTTGACATGGACGTCCTACAATCTAGTTCTTCAGTTCTGTAGGGAGCAACATAAGATTGTCATCTGCATAGATCCTGCTAACCTTAGGCATGGTGCATGGTTCGGCTGGATAGAAGTTTTGCTAGATAAATTTTGCCCAAGAACTGATTGGGAGAACCGTCGTGCAAATTTCATTCTTCACATGAAAGCCGACATTGAGATAGCTGATAGAGAACACCAATGGTTCAAATTCATGCTTCATCATCAAGGAGGACGCTACACAAAGCTCGAGCATACCGTATTTACCTCCCAGAAGTACATCAAGAGAGATGCCCAAGGCCAGAGAATTGACTTGAAAGTGTATACAAGACAAATCCCTTTAAACTTTCGGGTACAGTAATTTTTCCAAGGTGAATTTCTTTGTGAAGCTAATGAGACCTTCCATGGATCCGATATTGAGAGATGTTTCAGTCCTTTCTTGTACCCTCCAGCTCAGTTTGAATACGACTTGCCAAACATTGATGATTTCCAAGATTATGACTCAGATGTTGCCAGATGGGACTTTCCTTATGGAGGAGTAGACTTTAATGGATGTGAAGTCTATATTTTCCTATAAGGTAGGGACCCTTATGACTAAAGTGAAAGTCGTGGTGGGCCTTTGAAGACCGTCGCGGACCGATGATGCTCTGCTTTGTGTTATGATGCTTTGTACTATGCTTTATTTTGCTTTTAGTACTAGTGATAAGATGTTAATCATAGTGAAGATTTTGGGTCCCCACATGTCTGCAGACTTTAAGGGACAAGATAATGACAGTGGTTGTCCCCACCTATCACACCTGATGATTTCTTTTGACCTAGTAGTGTCAGTTGCAAGTCACCGGATTACCGGTAAAATTTGTATAAATAAAGGGCTAAGGGCTCATTGTAATTATCGGATTTTTGGAGTTTAGAGCTCTGGAAGTAAGTAAGTTAGAGTCTGAGTGTGGGAAATGAGCGGAATGTAGCTTCGGCGCCTTTGGGTTCCCAAATCTATGTCTGTAAATTTGTGTCTGTAAGAGTGTTATTGTAGTGATGAGCTTTTCCATCCGAAGTCGATCTACCTGTCTGTAAAAAGTTTGTAACTGCTGATATAAAGTAAAGAAGATCTTTTTGAGCTGTTTCGATCTTGGTGCACTCCTATACCACAATAATTTCGGCTATCTTTTATATTAATTTGTAAAATACTTTGTTATTTTAAATGAAATTAAAATTTAATATTTTTTTTGTAAGTTCAAGTAATTTATTAAGGAAAAATATAAGTACACATAAAAATACAAATCAATTTGTTTTTGGAACACGTAAACAGAGCCAAAGAAGGCCGGCCGAGAGTGCAAAAATGATCCTCCCCATAGTGGGGAAAACAGATCTTACACAACAAAATTAATTGTCTGAAATTCTTAAATACCATAGCGAACCTAGATTAGAAAGCTCTGAGATCCCAAAAATTGTCTAAAATCTCAAAATATGAGAAGTATGAAGAACCTGAACACGTGGCATTACAACTGCTTGTAAGGGACCTCGATGATTGGGAAACAGTATTCGGTACCCCACTGCAGACCCTGCTCCTTGCAATTTTTAGTCTTCTTCCCTAGTTCATTGGCACTGCTGGTGGAACCGCTATCCTTGGTGTTTCTCGAGCTGTCTTTGTTGGCAAGGGAGGGCTGCTTCACTGGCAGAGGTGAATATTTCCTGACCGCCTTTTCCTTTTTTCGAACGAACTGGCGTTGCAGTGAGGTGAGGGTGGGAGGAGCAATGGAGAGAGAGAGGACATGGGGAGGAGGGGGAGGAGGTGGAAGCAGAGGGGGAGGAGGAGGCGCGGGTTCAGTGTTTCCTGGGCTGGCAGGCTGCGCAGTTGGGGCTGGCAGGGTGTTAACAGAGTGGAGAATGAGCCTGGTCAAGGGATTTTTAAAAATCTAGTAATTACTCATGCGGGACGAGGTGCGAGTATCTGCAGTGAGGGAGTGGGAAACTTCATCCTCCCAATCATCGATCATGGTTATCATCTCTTTCGACACCTCTACGTCAAAGTCCTCATTGCTAGCTTGGGGGTGGAATGGTGGCGTTCTGGGGTTGGCAGCCCTTCCTCGACCTTTCCCGCCCCTGCGAGGTCCTCATTGACGCGGATGTTAGAAAACATGACCGCAGAGCAATAACACATATATAGTTAAATCATTAAACAAGATGCAAAACACATTAAACATATTATAGAGAGACACAGATATAACGTGGCTCACCCAAACGATGGGATACGTCTACAAAGAAATTGCCAGTCCTTATATTACAGTCTAGAAATATGAAGGGATACAACCTGCAGCAAAACCGCTGCACTTCCTCTTCATGCTCTCATAGTCTCTCCCACACAATCACAGAGATTGTTTACAATACAAAATAATGCCATACACAGTTGTGTTACAATGCTTTCTTTTATAGGGAAAATACCATGGGAAAATACTACGGTTAACCCAATACCATGGGTCCACAAAACTGTTGGCCAACACGCATCCCAAAACATTTCTCGGGGGCTCCACTCCCGAACCCCCGCCGAGGGTCTGCTGACCCCTTGGACCCCCTAGCCGAGGGGGATGGGCCCTTGCAGGGGGAATAAGTTCCCCTGCACCTGTCAACTGGGACGAGTGTATAGTAAACCTGGGGTACAAACATGACTGCTCAATAATATCTTTGGAGATCAGGCTCCATAACCAACATCGACGGCATGGATTTTCCTGCGTGAGATGGACTGGAGCGAACAGAGTAGGAGCTGAGTTGAGGGGCGACATGGGTGCTGGAAATGCGAAATCGGGGCCTGAGCATGAGCGGGCAGAGCAGAACTGAGCGGGAACAGAGCGAACAGAGCAGGAGCAGAGCGAAGGCGATGAAATGCGAGATCGAGAGAACGAAGAACCTGGAAGGAGGCATGTTGCATAGTGGTTGAGGAGCATAATAGTTGATCGTTACTGCTCTGTACTAGACCTGCCAAACCTTAAATGTCAAAGGGACTGGAGCTGCGTGGAGGATCAAGCTCGCCATGTCCGTTCTACTGGTGGTGTCATCCCTGGAGACGTACTCATCAATCCATTTGTTGTCGAGCTGTGAGCCTGTCGCGTGGGTGTTCTGGTGTGAATGGGGCCACTTGTCCTCATCATCACTTCCAGCGGGGGAGGTGAAGGGGATGCTGACGTGTTGGGACGCATCATCTGTCTAGAGTCCAGGGTGTGCCTTCCTGTCACCCAAAAGGTGGGGGTTCGTATCCCGGTTTCATGCTCCTACAATGCAATGAACCCTAAACATGCCCATTCAATGCACTGCACTCCCATTCAAGTGAGAAATGCCTTCTAGAGAATCGACATGGGTCACATCGTCATTACATGAGCGACTTACCATTCGGCTACTTACTCCACCTTAAAGGTGGGAGTTTGTATCCCGGTTTCATGCTCCTACAATGCAATGCACCCTCAACATGCCCATTCACCGAACCGCACTCCCACTAAAGTGAAAAATGCTTTCCAGAAAATCGAACACGAGTCACATCGTCATTACAAAAACGACTTACCATTTAGCTACTTACTTTACCTTTTATATTTAATATTATTTTCCAATATAATTTTTTTTTTTTTAATTTTCACAAAATTTCTAAAACTTATTGATACACAACTTTTTAAAAAAGTGATTAGACACCATCCTAGCCTTCCATGATAAAATAAGCTTTAAATCATAACACATTGTAACACCATATTAAGAAAAAAACAATAAATATTCCAAACATAACATGTCTTAATAAAGCAATACATATTACAAACATAATATAACATTCTTAATAAAGCAATAGATATTCCCAACATAACATAGTTGTTTCGAAAGTAAACCTATCAATTAGTCAAAAATAACAATAAATATTTCATTATAGGTATAAGGAAAAGTAAAACTTATCTGTTCAACCATTTTTATTTATGTTTAAATTTTAATTTTGATTTTTTTAATAAGTATTCATTTAAAATTGAATTCATAACTATTTATTTACAATTTCTCATCTTAATTATTCATTATCAATTATTCTAACTTTTATAAACTAACTTAACTTTAATTTTATTATCTATACATAATTAAAAATATTATTATATTTTATAAAATAAATATTTTCTACAAACTTTGACTCATTTATTATCCAAATCTCTATTCCCACCCTGTTTGAAAAATCTTTATACCCACCGTTTATCATTGAAAACATGAATGTGGACATTGATTTAGATTTTAAAGTCTATAAAGTTTCTATTATTATATTTGTATTTGTAAAATTTAGCTAACTTCATAATTCAACTTTTCAACTTTTAAAATATTCTAACTTTTATGAACTAACTTTACTTTAATTTTATTATTTATACATAATTAAAAATATTATTATATTTTATAAAATAAATATTTTCTACAAACTTTGACTCATTTATTATCCAAATCTCTATTCCCGCCCTGTTTGAAAAATCTTTATACCCACCGTTTATCATTGAAAACATGAATGTGGACATTGATTTAGATTTTAAAGTCTATAAAGTTTCTATTATTATATTTGTATTTGTAAAATTTAGCTAACTTCATAATTCAACTTTTCAACTTTTAAAATACTAGATTAATTAAAAGTATTAGTTCCAATCAGGAATGGAATTTGACACGTAAATGCTTGTTATGGGTCAATTTACCCGTCAAATACAGCTAAGATTTTAGGGAGATTGTCAAAATCTAGCTTAAAATATAGAAAAAGTTTCAGATTTTGATTATTACCAACAATTTTGACGAATGCTCACCATTTAAAATTCCAACCCTGGTCCCAATTCTACTTTTATCATCATAGTCATACATAGACTTTGTTCTTGACTTAGATTTTTCAAAACTTTGTCTTGGTTTTTTAGATAGCGATGCACTCGACTTCCATTTATCGTTGAACAACTATCCATATTTTTAGGTCTAATTGTAATCCCCGCATGCGCATCCCTTCAGCTGCCGACGGTTCATCATCCGCGTCCATTCAGCGGCTCCTCATAGCTGCCGACGGTGCATTTGGTTTGGAAACAGTTTTCTTGTTGGGAGCTTTTGGAGTGGTCCATCACCTAGATTTGTGGAATTTTTGACACATAGCCATCAGAAGCTTGATGGAAGCTTGGCTATTTAAAACCCTTGTTGGTCCCCAAGCTTACTACCTCAATCCCCTTCAGTTTTACACCATCAAGAAAGAGGAAGCAAAGCTTGGAAGAACCGTACAGGAAGCTAAATTTTTGTGGAACAGGGAAAACCTCTACATCAAAACGAGTAGCACCAATGGCTGGAGGTATGATCTATTGGTATTTCTATTTCGATTTTGTGACAGAGTTTTATTCTGCATTTGTTCAGAATCGGAAGTTTATGCTAACAGTTGGTATTAGAGCAGTTATCTCTGCCTTGGTGTTCTATATGTAGGGTTTTCTCTGTGTGCCTGTGTGAATGACAGAATGGTAGAGCTTACATTTTGGTGATAAAATTTCGTGATTTTCTGTTTAGTATATCACTTGGCAGTGTCTCAGAAACCCTAGGGTTTGTGATGTTGTAGGGATACCTAAATGCAGTTATGGAAGTTCAGTTATAAAACCCTACACATCAGCCAAAGTAACCCGGGGCCATTACCCCGCGTTTGCCAAATCGATTTATTTTGCAGAGACTGGTACTCTCATTCTTTAACTCCTTTTGGATCTTGCAACCAGGAAAAAAAGCTATTAATCCTTTTTATAAATCCTTTTGGCTCGTGGATTCATTTCTATTTAATTCTGATTTCTTCTGAGTAGCTTGTGTGTGTTTGTGGAGAATCGATAGATGGAGCTACATAGCCCATAGGTTTTCAGGAAGCTCTATTCATGGCTCATTTTACAGGTATTTGTGAAAATAACGATATAATGCATAAATCTAAGCTTATGTAACAGCTATGATTTTGTTCTGCTCCCTTTGTATCAGTAAATTCTACATTTTATCAATGTATCACCATCATTTCATTATTATTTTTTTGCTTCATGTTTGACTACCCTAATTCTGGTAGCAGACGTAGACCATCCGAATTTCTGGTTAAGTTTTTGTGTCGAGGACGTAGACCATCCGAATTTTGGTTTATCTTTTGTCTTGGTAACCAATATCATTCAGTCCGTGTTGTTTGGGTGAATTAGGGTTTGATTCTCATAATTCCCAAGAAGCAACAACAAATATCTTTAAAGGATACGTAGAATCGAAGTCTGTTTTACAAAGAAACCTATCTTTTTTAATCGATTAAGGTTATTGTAAATTTGGGGCTGTCTTCTTCTCTTTTCGAGCCATCTAAGGCTGTCGCCCTACTGTCTTGATTTGTAATGCTGAACCGTGATTTGTTGGGGCTGCCCTAGGCTGGGTGTGATCTCTTCAAGGGCTGCTAGGATAGGCCACTGCCCTTGTTGGGCTGTTAAAGCAGGCTGCTGTCCTTTTTGTGGACTGTTTGTTGAGCCACTACTTGTGTATGGGATGTGTGTGTAGGCTGCTTCCAGTATTGGGCTGATAGTGTGGGACACAGCCTATGTGAGGACTCTCTGAATGGGCTAATGGCTATGTGGATTTGTTGGCTGTTTTGGTTACTTCTTGAGGTTGATTTTGAATGTTTTTTCTTGACCAGTATAACATCTATATGGATATGCTATTAATCTTAGAGAGTCTTGTTTCTCTCTTTATTGTGTATTATTTAGAAAAAGAATTATACTTGGTGGTTATAATCTTTTATAAATTTTGGAGTTCGGATGGCTATTTTTTATGTTATGGTTTAGCTGAAGGAAGATGCTTTAGACATAAATAATATG
>LPNX011082191.1:28365-44528 GCA_001517045.1 Pseudotsuga menziesii | reverse complement strand
GCATGAATTTACATTGGTAAAACATGAAATTTTATTTGGTCTCAATTTTAACGTAAGCATGTGATATTTATTTTTATGCAGTTGTACAACCTGCAAATTTCTCTAAAATTCGTTGTGATATCCCTGAAATTAAGGGAGATAACTATAAGGTCTGGAAGGAGAGAATTCTCCTTCATTTGGGATGGATGGACATAGATTATGCTATTAGGAAAGATGAACCACCAGCACTCAGCAATACCAGCACTGCAGCAGACATCACGCTTTGTGAGCGATGGGAGCGATCTAATCATTTAAGCATGATGTTCATTAAGACTAAAATTTCAGCTGGTATTCATGGTTCAGTTGATCAGTATGAAAGGATCTGAGATTTGCTGAAAGCCATTGATGATCAATTTGTCACTTCAGACAAGGCACTGGAAAGCACCCTAATCATGAAGTTCTCATCCCTAAGGCTCACCAGTGTGAAAGGTGTGCGCAAGCACATCATGCAAATGAGGGACACTGTGGCTCAATTGAAGAAACTCGAGGTTGAAATATCAGAGTCTTTCCTGGTGCACTACATCCTGAACACCCTTCCACACCAATATGGACCTTTCAAAATCTCATACAACACACATAAGGATAAATGGTCAATAAATGAACTCATGACCATGTGTGTTCAAGAGGAAGAAAGACTGGTGATGGAACTGGGAGAAAGTGCAATGTTGGCAACGCATAGGAAGGGAAAATCACAAGCCAATAAGAAAGGGAAAGGTAAAGTACCTCCCCAAACTGATATTAAGAAGGTTTCCAAGTGTTTCTTCTGTAAAAAGAAGGGACACGTGAAGAAGGAATGCGAAAAAATTCAGAAATGGCTTGCGGACAAAGGTAATGCAATCTCGTTTGCTTGTTATGAATATAATATGGTTAATGTCAATATTAACACTTGGTGGATTGATTCTGGATCAACAATTCACATTTCGAATTCCTTGCAAGGTTTGCAAAACCTAAGGAAGCCAGTGGGAAGTGAGCAAAGCATCTTATCAGGAAACAAGATGGGCTCGCATGTGGAAGCTATAGGAACATGCTATTTAACTTTAAGTAGTGGCTTTGTTTTAGAATTAGAAAAGGTATTTTATGTTCCAAGTTTTTCTAGAAACTTGATTTCAGTTTCAAGACTTGTACATTTTGGATATTCCTTTAACTTTTTAGAAACATCCGTCAGTTTATTTTATAAATCTGATTATGTTGGGAATGGTATTTTGTCTGATGATCTTTACTGCATTAATTAACAAAACAATGTCGCTTATGATTCAATGCATGTTCACACTGACACTAAAAGATGTGTTATTAATGAATATTCCTCTAAATTATGGCACCGGAGGTTAGGTCATATCTCCATAGAAAGAATTAAAAGATTGGTAAATGAAGGAGTACTTAATACTCTGGATTTCACTGATTTTGAGACTTGTGTGGATTGCATAAAAGGAAAGCAGACCAACAAGTCAAAGAAAGGTGCCAATAGGAGTTTGGACATATTAGAGATCATACATATTGATATATGTAGTCCAGAGATGGACTCACATGGTGAGAGATACTTCATCTCTTTTATAGATGATTACTCATGATATATGTATATCTGCATGCTTCATAATAAGAACGAATCATTAGATGCTTTTAAGATATTTAAGGCTGAAGTAGAGAAACAATGCGGCAAGCAAATTAAGATCGTGAGATCAAATAGAGGTGGAGAATATTATGGTAGATACACAGAAGATGGACAAGCACCTGGGCCATTCACTAAATTTCTTCAAGAGCATGGGATTGTTGCCCAATACACCATGCCTAATTCACTCGACCAGAATGATGTAGCAGAAAGAAGAAACCGAACTTTATTGGACATGGTACAGAGTATGCTTAGCAGCTCCAATCTTCCTAAATCCTTGTGGATTGAAGCACTTAAGACGGCAGTGTATATATTAAAACGAGTTCCAACCAAGGCCGTTCCTAAAACGCCATTTGAATTATTGAAAGGTTGGAAACCGAGTTTGTGACATATGCGCGTTTGGGGATGCCCATCTGAGGTGAGAATATATAATCCACAAGAAAAGAAGCTGGACCCAAGGACCATTAGTGGGTATTTCATTGGATATCTTGAAATGTCTAAAGGTTACAGATTTTATTGTCCATCTCACAGCACTAGGATTGTGGAATCAAGAAATGCAAAATTTCTTGAAAATGACTTGATCAGTGGGAGTGATCTAACCAGGAACATAGTTTCTGAGAAGGATCATTCAGAATCTCAACCTTCCACCTCAAGTGATAGATTGGTTATTGTTCACAGCACTCCTCAAGTACAAACTGGTGTTGAACAACCAATTGTTGAAGTTCCACAAGCTGCTAACGGCATTCTAGTGGATCAGGTAGTTCAAGAGTTTCCAAGCACTTTTGAACAACAAATTGAACCACATACTTCTCAAGAAGATAGTGATACAACATTGAGAAGATCTACTAGACCAAGGAGATCAGCAATTCCTGATGATTATGTTGTGTATCTACAAGAATCTGACTTTAACGTTGGAGCCGAAAATGATCCCGAGTCCTTTTCACAAGCCATGAATTGCAAAGAATCAGAATTATGGTACGATGCCATGAAGGAAGAGATGAATTATATAAAGAGTAACGAAGTCTGGGATCTTGTTGAGTTTCCCAACGGTGCAAAATCCATTGGATGTAAATGGGTCTTTAAGACAAAGAAAGACTCATAATTAGGCAACATTGAGAGATACAAGGCTAGACTTGTTGCTAAAGGATTCACTCAGAAAGGAGGAATCGACTACACGGAGACTTTCTCTCCTATATCTAAGAAATATTCCTTGCGCGTTATTATGACATTAGTAGCCCATTTCGACTTGGAGTTGCATCAAATGGATGTGAAAACGACTTTTCTGAATGGAGATCTAGAGGAGGAGGTTTACATGAAACAACCTGAAGGTTTCCCCTCTAGTGATGGTGAGCAATTGGTTTGCAAGCTCAAGAAATCCTTATGCGGTTTAAAACAAGCATCCCTCCAATGGTATTTGAAATTCCATAATATAATTTCTTCTTTTGGTTTTGAAGAAAACATTATGGATCAATGTATATATCTGAAAGTTAGTGGGAGTAAAATTTGTTTTCTTGTTTTATATGTGGATGACATTTTGCTAGCAACCAATGATAAGGGTATGCTGCATGAAGTGAAACAATTCCTCTCTAAAAATTTCAATATGAAGGATATGGGTGAGGCATCTTATGTCATTGGCATTAAGATCCATAGAGACAGATTTCGAGGCCTCTTAGGTCTATCTCAGGAAACCTATATTAATAAAATTTTAGAGAGATTTCGGATGAAGGATTGTTCACCAAGTATAGCTCCCATTGTGAAGGGTGATAGGTTCAATTTGAACTAATGCCCGAAGAACGACCTTGAAAGGGAACAAATGAAGAACATTCCATATGCTTATGATGTCGGAAGCCTAATGTATGATCAGGTCTGCACAAGACCTGACATTGCATTTGTTGTGGGAATGTTGGGACGATATTAGAGTAATCCAGGTATAGACCACTGGAGAGCTGCAAAGAAAGTAATGAGGTATCTTCAAGGAACTAAAGACTACATGCTTATGTATAAACGGACGGACAATTTGGAAGTAATTGGCTACTCAGATTCTGACTTTGCTGGATGTGTTGATTCATGCAAATCAACATCAGGATACATTTTTATGATGGCCGGTAGAGCTGTATCATGGAATAGTGCCAAGCAGACCTTGATTGCCACTTCCACTATGGAAGCCGAGTTCGTCTCCTGTTTTGAGGCTACTTTACATGGTGTATGGATTAAGAGTTTCATTTCTGGGCTTAGAATTATGGATTCTATCTCTAAACCATTGAGAATGTATTGCGACAATTCAGCTGCTGTTTTTATGGCTAAAAACAACAAAAGTGGGAGTCGAAATAAACACATCGACATTAAGTATTTAGCCATCAGGGAACGTGTTAAAGCAAAGAAAGTGGTCATTGAGCACGTCAGCATTGAGTTGATGATCGTTGATCCTTTGACTAAGGGCATGCCACCGTTTAAATTCAAGGATCATGTAATGAATATGGGACTTGGTTCCATTATGTAGTTTCTCATTGTATGGACAATATTATTTTTAATGAAATTCTTAATTACTGTGCTGTTTTTTCTCATACATATGTGCACCTTAATTTAATTTGAGAAAATTCATCTATGAGGACCAAGAATAAACATAAGGTTTATTCATTAAGAAATTGTTGCCACATAAATTAAAATAGCAATAAATACATAGTAATACATGGAAGGTAATACTTGTCATAAGAGGACTTATCGCCATGATTCTTGTATCTATTACTTAATACAGATTGTCAATAGGTTTTAAGATGAGACATTAAGTGTGGAAGTATGGATCAAGTGGGAGAATGTAAGCTCCTGTATGCGCATCCCTTCAGCTGCTGACGGTTCATCATCCGCCTCCATTCAACGGCTCCTCATAGCTGCCGACAGTGCATTTGGTTTGGCAACCGTTTTCTTGTTGGGAGCTTTTGGAGTGGTCCATCACCTAGATTTGTGGAGTTTTTGACACATAGCCATCAGAAGATTGATGGAAGCTTGGCTATTTAAAACCTCTGTTGGTCCCCAAGCTTACTACCTCAATCCCCTTCATTTTTACACCATCAAGAAAGAGGAAGCAGAGCTTGGAAGAACCGTACAGGAAGCTAAAGTTTTGTGGAACAGGGAAAACCTCTACAGCAAGACGAGTAGCATCAATGGATGGAGGTATGATATATTGGTATTGCTATTTCAATTCTGTGACATAGTTTTATTCCGCATTTGTTCATAATCGGAAGTTTATGCTAACACTAATAACACGTACTTTACTTTTTAAAGTTTATAATTTTAAAAATTAGATAATTTAAATTTATGTTTATGAATTAATTACATCGAATACATCTTTCTCCAAAGTCGGGTTTTCGACACAGTTCCCAATCATGGTCGTCCCTCTTCCCAATAAGAATCATCCACGTTTTAAAAAAAAAAATCTGGTTTGTCCAATAAAAATGTGACACGTTTGTTGGATTGGAGCTGGAAAGTACAGCTCAAAGGAAATGGTTTGAGCTACATTCATCAAAGCCCCATTAAGCTACATTCATCGAGCGAGCCTCCATCCATGTATTCTAGCATGAACTGAATCTCCCCACCCAGGTCATAGACGCCATGGCACTTCACCGCCTCCATCAGGCACTGGTCAAGGAGTTTGAGGCAGTACTAAACGGTGAGGGTTCTAGCCTCGATGGTGGTAATAGAAACTGGAAAAGGCTCTGGGAAAGGGCTATAGTTGGTTTCTTTAATAAAGTGGATACTGAAGTTGGACATGAGCCTAAATGAAGAGATGATTCGGGGGAGGGAAGCCGCATGGAATGTTTCTCAGAGCCCGTGGCCCCTGAAACTGTGGGAACTACTGCTATTATTGTTGTTGTGGGAGCATGTCAGATTATCGTTGCTAATTGTGGAGATTCAAGAGTTGTTTTATGACGTGGAGGGAAGGCCATTCCACTTTCAGATGATCACAAAGTATGCCTTGTTTTCTATGGAGTAACATTGTTACTGCCCACAATTTATCATTTTATCAGGATTTTCCTTGCATCAACACAGATATATGCTCTCTGATTTGGGGATCTGACCAAATATTTTCATTATTGCAGCCTCAAAGAGCGGATGAGATGACAAGGATTGAGGCAACAAGGGGGAAGGTTATTTGTTGGAATGGATATCGTGTTTTAGGAGTGCTTGCAATGTCGAGGGCCATTGGTAGGATATGTTTGTGGCAAGATAACAAGTACATATGCGTGCTTTGGTGCTTTGCTGGTGCCTAATATTTCTATTATCATTTCTAATACTTGCAAGTGATCACTATTTGAAGCCATCTATTATTCCTGATCCTGATATTATAGGTGCAGGTGATCGCTAATACTTGCAGGTGCGCATGATTCTACCCATGTCTTTCCTATAGACGCCATGAAAGAAAACAATACGCAGTATGCCACTGAAACCCTCGACGCGATGCATAGAGTCAGTTATAAAAAGCGCGTCCCCATCATTGAAGCCTGTAATATCCTCCAGCTTAACTACCTCCTGACATACCTCCAAAATATCCTAGTCCAGCGACCAGAAATTCATGTCATCCGGTTCACCCTGAATTTCGTCTGAATTGAAATGAATGCTGAGAGCTTCAATCAATGTCTGGATCCATTGACAGAATGAAACAGGGTATTATTCTTGTCGCCATATTGGCAGTTGAGATGAAGAATATTTAAACTCTTCCACAACATTCTCAAATCCTATGGTATCCTAATAACGGCTTCAATCCAGCGAGCCAGTGAATTAACGTAGCCAGACATATGGGCTTCATCCGATATCTCGAATGGGTAGTCTTGTATGAATGCCCAGGGTAATGACAAATTTTGACCAAGAAAATACTCGTTTCTTACTATGAAACCCTGTCGCAGCTGCTTTCTTACTGTGGTTGGGGATGAATATCCTTAATGTCCAAAACCCCTCGAATCTCTCAGTTATAAGCCGTCTCATTAATGCTCTGATCCCAAAGTTTTTCCAGGAAGATACGATCAAACAACATTCCTTCTATACTAAAATGAACAGGATCATAGACAAATCCTATATTCGATTCCTCGCAGTCCTCCATTTGATTAAACCGTGAGAATAATTTTATAACTCCGCTGACAGAAAAATGAGGTAGTAAAAGAAGATGAATGTTTGATACTGGCCAGTGATGGATTATGAGACGCAATATCAAATGAGGAGGCTTGTGATATAGCTTGAAGACGCATCGCTCATTAGCATAATAAGAATCCAGTTTCATCTTCAAAATCAATAGATGAATTAATGGACCCTGCTGCACAGGCAACTGCTAATCATCTCTGCAAGCTTACTATTCAGTGTGGCAGCTCTGATAATATAACCATTTTGGTTGTGGACTTGAAGGCAATAAGGAGGTGGGCACATAAAAGATGAAACCATGCACTTAAAGTTACTTATGCTTCATTGTTGGTACTTCAAGAAAAAGTGTATTACTAGAGTTGTTGATAACCCAAGGTGATCGCTTTCATTAATTTTTTTTTGGGTGGATAAGTGCTGGAAAATAGAAAGCATCCTGTTCTTTTATCTGATGGGAAATTCATTAGACTGGAGACCTGTTCTTGATAATCAATGCTTAGAGGTCTTTAAACAATTGCTGTAATATAGCATTTTCCATTGCCCTTTTATACCTGGACAATTGACTGCAAAGTTAACCAGTGTAGGATGATGGCTACAGCATTGGAAAGATTTTTGTCCTTCCAGAATATTGGACAAAATATTGACAATTTCAGGTACGAACGGCAGATTCTTGTGGATGTGTTTTGTGCGTCAATTCAATGGTTCATTCCAGACACTGAGGCCATGCAGTACAATCTGCACAAGCTAGAGATAAGCTATCGTCCTGAAGTTTCATTTTGTAAACTAATATTAACTTAAAAAGTCACGAAAATGACCTGAAAATGGAAGGCTACTTCTCTGTAACAAACATGCTGATGAACATATATTTTATCTCGTCTAATTCACTGCAGCTCTTAATCAGGAGTATGGGTCTATGAAGGACTGGACCTTTGAGATGCCATCACAAAACTCCTCAATGGTTTTAATGAAGATGCAGGATATATTAGGGATGAGATTATATGAAGTGTATTTACACATTCAATGAAATACAATATCTATGTATTTTTTACAAGCTTTTCCATTTATCTACTTATGTGAAGTATTCTGGATATTTTCTCTATAAAGTTCCTATGTTCTGAAGGACCATCTCTATTGACAAACTGTTTGTGTTATCTTTGAATTTAGTTTGTAAGATAAATTGTTCCTTATATGATCTACATTCATCTATTTGATTGTATTTATTAATATTTGAATATGCAGGAGACTTGTTGTCAATTTAGGAAATATTAGTACATAGCAGATTCTACAGTGAGTTTTGAGGGCCAACATACAATCTTCAATGCCATTCCCGAAGTTATATTTGAGAATGTACCATGTAGCTATTTTATGAGTGAAGTAGGCATCGAGAGCGTGATAAGTTTTCCTGCCCCTTGTTTATCCCTGTTGTTTTAAGATTGCTACCTTGTAAGAGAAAGTGATTTAAGACTAGCACAAACCCATCTAGGTCTGAATCTGACATGCATCTAGAGGTTTCCAAGCTTGAGGTTGCATATCTCAAGTTCAAATATTTAATATGTTGACATATTCTAGAGATATGCATCCTTGACCTTGAGATACATGTCACTATTCTAGAGATATGCATCCTTCCCTTAAGATACATGTCAGACCCAGGTTTAGATTGGTATGTGCTATTGTCATCTTCAATGCATCTCCTAGATTCAACGCATCATCACACACACATAAGCACAAAAATACAAAGTGTTAATGGATCATCCCCACCTCTACCTCTAGCCTATAGAATGGACCTCATTTCACTCGATGCAAAAACCATTCCACGGTGTTAGAGAAACCCTTTTTACAGGAGAATTCAACACTTTCATGTTTTTTCCTTTTTCTTTTTCTATATGTAACCATGGAAGGATTTTGTCCATTTCTTTCCCATTTTAGATTTCCTGATTCACTAGTTCGGGGTTTCTTCCCTCCTCTTGCACTCAATCACAGGAATCCCCATAACAAGCATTGGAAGGTTTTCTCTCTTAACTATTGGAATGTCAAGTTAGTTTTTATTTTCTGGTTCATCACAAGTACGTTATAAATGTGTATGATAATTACTTTCTCTACACATTTTTGTGTTCTCAGTTTTCATTTGTTCAATGATAACATGAACAAGATGGGAACAATGAGGGTATAGTCTATAGTGACCATCAACACAGCCAATTTGTGAAGTGATCATATATGAAGGGGCTCCAGTTGGTGGATGCAAGCATGTATAGATGATTGGAGAGAGTGCTTCTTGTCTTATTGGAGCCCCATGTTTTCTTGAGATGCTTCAAATTTGTATAATTTTTTTAACAGGAAAAAAAACCACAATTTCTATTTGAAAATCACTTTCTTCAGATTTGTTTACTTATGCTGTTATATAAAATAGTTATTTTTTACAAATGTAAAACTAGGAACAGCTCTGATAACTCATATAAGATGCAGTAATCTGAATTTCATCAAACTAATCTTAGAAGACAGGTTGATCATATAACTCATATAAGATGCAGTAATCTGAAACTAAACTTCGAAGACAGGTTGATCATACGGTCCACATTAGAATTGCACTTGGCTTATGACTCTGCACACATCTAGAATAATGTGTTTTTGATTCTGGAAATTTTTGCTTTTATTTGAGAGGTACAGAACTATCCAATGTCCCTCAACTTTGCCTTTTGGAATTTTTGCTTTAAAGATGGTTCAAAGTCTCTATTCTTCTCATCAAATAAGATTTGTGAGTTTCACTTGGCAATTGTAGCTACTTTTTTTATGATCAAATTTTTTGCTTTAAAATAAAAATATTTATTAGTGTTAGTTTGATTTTTTTTTCTTTTACATAATCGATACCTTATATGCAATACTAACAATTTTATTTGCTAAGAAGTCTATTCTCAATTTTAAATAATTAATTTATTATCAATTATGTTTGTTTTAAATATTAATGATATATGTTTTATATTTATTCTTAATTAACTTGAGTGTTACAGTTAGTGGAATTTTTCTTAACAGGATTTGTTGATGAAGTTAGTTATTAATGATTAATTTATTATTAATTATGATGATTTTAGAATATTGATAATCTGTTATAAACATATATTATATATTTATTTTAAGTTGACCTTACGCTCGGTGGGATTTTACTTAACTCCATTGGTTAGTGACTAAAGTTATTACATATGTTTGATTTGACAAGTCAAAAGTTTTAATACCTTAGATGCTTTGTTGAAAAATCTAATTTACCCATTTAAAATTATATGGCTAAGTAAAATATTAACTTAATTGGTTAATGACTAAAGTTATTACATATATTTGATTTGACAAGTCAAGGGTTTTAATCCGTGAGATGCTTTGTTTAAAAATTTAATTTACCCATTTAAAATCATATGGCTAAGTAAAATATTTCAACATTATTGATTTGTTTATATTGATATTTTTAATATTATTAATTTGTTTATATTGATATTTTCAATATTATATTTATTAGTTTGTTTATATTGTTTTTTTTAATATTGGGATAAATTTTAGATTTTTAGATTTAAATATTTTTTAAATTATATTTTACTCATAAATGTTTATTAAGTTGAGAAAATGAAAAATAATTAAAACATTTCATAAACTAAGTATCTAATCAAAATGTTTAGAAAAAGGTAAATATGTTTTTTTATTAAAAAAGTAAAAAAATTCTACATCACATTTACATGAAATGAAGTATAAAGTATTATATTTTTTTAAGACAAAATACTTATTAACATAAGTTAATATCTGTATCAATATTCCATTCAAGTGGATATATGTAGCCACACAAATCTACCATAGACCAAAAAAATGTATCTCAGGTGCCAATTTTACAACAATTTTGTTGGCCTTGAACTTTAGTTGCATTTCCTGTGGCACTTCCATCAATTTTTGGCAATTGATATGACTTCAAATTTTAATTACCATGCTAGACAAACACATAAAATTTAGTATTTAAGCTTTGAAACTGTCTAAAAAACACTTTAAACAGTGGATACAAAAGTTGCAGCTTCAACAAGTTGACATATCGTATAGGTTTTTAAAGGTCCACATTCTTTTAGCCACATCATCTCCCAGTGCTAGGGTTTTAGCCTCTTAAGGTTTTAGACTTTTTGGTTAAAAGACAATTTTAGCTTCTTGTAATGGGTTTTTAAAAAATGAGCTTAGTTGACACATCTCTTCCCAAAGGTCAACTACCACCATTTTAGCTAGTTTGTATTGATTTACATGTTGCAGTGTTTTCACCATTTCATTCAATCATAGTGTTTGAATTTTACTATATTGCTATGTTCTCTCCAATATCTTTGTGTTATTGCCCTATTATAGTGTGATCTTCATTTTATTTTCAACATAACATAGATTAGTGGTATCATAACAATATGCTTTTTGTTATATTTTTATGCATGTCTCCGACGAGGTTAGGGTATAGGGAGTTGGGCTTCGAACTAATCAAACCCGTTGAACACTTCCCTTGCAAACCCAAGCGGCCTCCCATGGCAGACAAAAATAAAGAAAACAAAGTAGGAGATCCTTTAAGATGTTGCTTTAGTAAGCTCTTAGGCGTCAAGGAATAGGATGATCAATAATTTCACCCACATCCATAAATGATTCCCAATTGTGGGGGCACCTTCAATCAACTGTATCTTTGAAGGTATGGTGCCCTTCAACATACAAATTAATTTTGACATCCCTTTGTTTCATAGTAAAATGGATCCTGCAAAAGCTTTGTATAAATGGTTAAGGTTGCCAAAGGGCTATTACTCTATTCAGAAATTTTCTAACAATGAGAAGATCACCTTTATGCTCCTTAAGTGCCTTGCCCATGCCAAAGTTTGGTGGGAAATTTGTTGTGTGCAACATGCCGAAAATGAATCTAAAGCAATTGGGATAGATCCTACTTGGGTGGCTTTTGTTGATTTCCTCAAGGAGTAATTCTACCTTGTTGGAAACTACGATGATGAATACAGAATATGGACAACTTTGTGTTAGGAGAAAGACCAAGCAGTGTTGGAGGACACCAATTCCTTCCATGCCTTATGTTCAAAGCTTGGTATTAGGGACTCAGAGCGACACTTGGTTCTAAAAGACCACAATAACCAACCTAAGTACTTCCAAACAAAAACATAGATTTAAAACATCTCTTCACTAGAATCCTCTTACATGTCACTACTATCTTTGGGGTAAAAAAACAACATTTATTACAATGTTAATTTTGAGAGAAACCCTTTGTGTCATTTTTAGCCTCATAATTTGTCATAACTCCCAAACGAAAACTCACTCACATTGATATCAATGCTTTTAAATGGGATGCATGCAACTTTGTTCTCAAAAAACAATTGCAAGGATTCTGATATACAAACCCTTGGTATTATCAATCCTTCTTTATCATATGAATCAAATTATTTATAATCAAAGATTGACATTTCAAAACATGTACAACCTAGATTATAATTTATTAAATTTAGAATATTATTGAGATGCATCTTTGAATCAAGATTTTATCACTTAATTGACATTTTGAAATGAGTATCAAATTCAAAATTTACTGAGGTCCAAAGAAGAAGAAAAAAGTTATCTAAAAATAGATTGATCACACTTTAAAGGTTTGGGAAGTGAGCCCTCTCTTAAATTTATGACAATTATATGCATCACCCATATTTGTTTGAGTGATAGTGAGATATAGTTTGTTTAATGATCTTGTTTGTACATAACAAAAAAATCCATGCATATTGGACATTGACAAATTATTAAGGGTTCAACTAACTTATTGTGAACCGTTCTTTGGGAAGCTACATTTCTTAGAGTACAACACCATTAAAAAAAATAGTCCCTAGGCATTGTAAAGACACTTATTATAAAGGAAGAGAAAATGTTGGATGAGGAAATGATAAAAAGAAAGATACAACATCCATAAGGAGGAAAAATCCTAGAAGCAAATGCTATTCAGGACTTTTGTGGTATAGGGAATTTTCCCTTGAGGATTTTGTGTTATGTTTAGAAAATAAACCACCAAATTGTGTATGACATTACACAAAAAAATGCTATTTCTAATGATCAAGTATATTTTCAAACATAGGATATAATTATGTCTCTACCAAAATTTCACAATATGAATATTTAAGAAATAAAAATGCGCATTACTTTTGTTATACCATTATGTTAACTTGAAACTTAGTAAGAATTATGTTAAATTAATCTAATAGCAAAAAGAAAATGTCAACATTACATAAGTTGAATCTATATTTTTTCATTTAAATTATCATTCAAATTTATAATCAAAATTAATTTTGATTTTTTTTCGCTTTGACCGTTATTTTGCACTTTTTTGGAGCAATTGCTAATTTAAATTAAATAGTAGATAAATCTATTTAAGCCACTCCATTTTGGATAAATAATATTAATGAACGTAATCATAACGACATTTGTAGTGGACCCTCATGGTCGTCGAAAATGCAAAAGTACAGAAGAGTGATCGGATTTGAACAATGATCATTGTCGCGTTATGAATTTGTTAGTGACCTCACAGTCAGCAGAGAAGACGTACACGGCAAGTTCACATAATAATTTTCCAAAAATTAGTTTTCATAGAACTTTAAACATAAAAGTCAAAACCACTTCCATTTATAGTTGAATAACATGACCGTGACTTCATTCCTAAGTTAACGTTTCGAAAAAAAAGTCTTTGAAATTTGGATATGAGATTTATCTATTTATTTATTATTTTCAATTTTTTTCTTATTTTAATTATACAATTATAACCAACCATATATATATCCAACCATTCCAATTCAATAAAACAATTATGAGAATTATCTATATATTTATTATTTTTCCTATTTTAATTATACAATTATAACCAACTATATATATCCAACAATTCCAATTCAATAAAACAATGAACGTTTTGGATTTAAAATTTATATTTTGTTTGTTTGATAAAGAAAAACAAAAAGTATATTCTTATTCATAATTCTAAAATAGATCCATTTTTACAAAGTATCTAAAAGAAGTAATATCTGCAAACTCTTCATTACTAAAATATATTATACATTTCTCTTATTACTATGCTACAAATAGATTTATAGATTTATGTATGTATTCTTATTTTCAAGTTTTTTTTTTTTTTTTTTACTTTTATTTTTATGAACATATTTACATTTCTCTATCATCATAATGCTACAATACACTAATGCATCCATTATTATTATTATATGATAGGTAGACACTTCTTTCTCCAACTTTCACACTTTTCTATCCATTACATTTTTTATCAAGAAATTTGAATAACCTCGTGAAGACCAAACCCCACAATTTAAATTTAAATTAATAACTTCATGAAGACCAAACCCCACATAGACCAATTAATCTACAACTTTTATGGCTGATGGCTAAATGATAAAGGATGGAGATGGTTATAAAGATGGTTTGTAAATAGATAATGTAAATAATTTCTACATAGATTGGTGTGATAACATATTGCCTTAATTTCAATCACACGTTACCATGACCAACGATTTAGCTGTCATAAAAGCACCAAGACTAAATTCAGCATTTGCTGAGTCAATGTTGCCTGGTATCTGATAGGGCTCTGAAATGCAAGAGAACAAAAGAAGAGTTGTATGATGAATAAATAGTGGTCGTCGTCGCCATATGAATGGTTAGTCGACCACGGCAGGCAGAGATAAGACGCTAACGGCAAAGATCAGATCAGAAAATTTATGTATTAATATCCAACATCCTGCATGTATTCTTTCCTGCGTGGAATAATATAGCTCAGGCGAAAGAACCACCGATTTATGATGCTTCCACGGCGCAGCCTCCTTCTCATATCCTTCAGCTTTCTGGTCATGCCATTTTTTCCTGCACAGGCAGAGCTGGAAGACGCTCATCGACCAGCTACCACTTTTGTCTTCGACGGATTCAATGGAAGCGACTTGATCTTGGAGGCTGATGCTTCAGTTACCCGCTCCAGATCGGTGCTTTCCCTCACAAATAAAGCGAGTTTCATGTTAGGCCGTGCTCTGTATTCAGTTCCTGTGCAGATGAAAAGCAACGAGACGCTTTCCTCCTTCAGCACTACATTTGTTTTCTCCATGGTCCCTCCTCCCTCTAACGCAGGCGGCAACGGACTAGCTTTCTTCATGATGCCCCACAAATTTCCCTTATTGGGCGATATGCCGGCCCAGTATTTGGGGTTGTTTACCCTTATCAGCAACGGGCAGCCAGACAATCACTTGTTCGCAGTGGAGTTCGATACGGTCCAGAATGTGGAATTCAATGACCCAGATGGTAATCACGTGGGCGTGGATATCAACAACCTCACTTCAGTCCAAGCGGAGCCTGCCGGGTACTGGAATGGGGAGAACAGCTTCAATGGATTGAATCTCAAGAGCGGACGGAACATACAGGCCTGGATCGATTACGATCATCCTCAAAACAGCCTCAACGTTACCACCACGTTAGCCGGCTTGCCAAGACCGCAGAGGCCGCTGATATCTCTGAAAATCGATCTACACAACGTTCTGCAAGAGAACATGTTTGTTGGATTTTCAGCAGCAACGGGGAACCTTATTGAAGACCATTACGTTCTCGCGTGGAGTTTCACCACCGAAGGCGCGGCGCCACCACTAGATGTGTCGAGTCTTCCTTCTTTTCATAACAATATGGATTCCAAACGTCCGGGCCGAGGATTCATAGCCGGCGTCACCGTGACCTCTTTGGTTCTCTTCTCGCTGGCGGTTGCTGCCGTGCTTGTCAAAAGAGCAAACACCATGGAAACGATCGAAGAATGGGAGCAGGACTTCTGGTCCCATCGATTCACATACAAGGAGCTGAGAATTGCCACTAGCAAGTTCCGAGACGAAAATGTTCTGGGCCAAGGGGCTTCCGGCAAGGTTTACAAGGGCGTTCTCCCTAGCAGCGGCCAAGAAGTTGCAGTGAAATGCTTATCGAAGGAGTTCACCGAGGGAATGAAGGGGTTCGTTGCAGAGATCTCGAGCATGGGGTGTCTACAGCACCGGAACCTGGTTCAGCTACGAGGGTGGTGCCGGAGGCAGAAACATCTATTCATTGTTTCCGACAACATGCCCAACGGCAGTCTGGATAAACTTATATTCGGGAATTCAACAACCGTCCTGCCGTGGCCTCTGCGATACGCTATACTCAATGGTGTGGCCGCCGGGTTGTTGTATCTGCACGAGCAATGGGAAAAGAGGGTAGTCCACGGAGACATCAAGTTGAGCAACGTGCTGCTGGATTCGGAGCTCAACGGGCGACTGGGTGACTTCGGCCTCGCTCCGCTGTATGATCAAAGCCGCGATAATCCCCATAAGGCTCATGTCGTGGGAACGGTGGGCTA
>LPNX011082191.1:11400-24821 GCA_001517045.1 Pseudotsuga menziesii | reverse complement strand
GCTCAAAAGGGTCATTGTTGAAATCAAGCAATTGATCAACACACTGCAAATGAATCTAGAATGGATTTTGAATGAAGAAGAAGGGCACTCGAACGAGTGTATTTCCATAAGTGACTCTAAATGACCTTTAGAGATTACAACCCCTCAAAGTTTTAAAACAATTTTATGTTTTTACAATTGGACTTTCAGATCTACTAGTTTAAAATGGTATTATGTTTTTAGGATATCATGTTTATTGCCTTTAATGTTTGAAGCAGATACGACCATATGATAGATATGGTTCTTTCTTTTTTGAATAGAACCAAAACATAACATATTTTTTGGTATCATGGAGTGGATTGTAGATCTTATAGAATAATCTTGACCACATTTTTCATGCTCCATGAGATCCTATGAAGGATCCACCTCTGCAAGATCAACAAAATTTTCTCTGATGAACCATGACAAAAAATGATAATATTAGAATCCATAATGGTAAAATTGGTCAATATTTGTGTAGTTTATAGTTGAAACAAAAAAAAGTCTAAAATGAGTGATAGTGGGAAACCAAATATCACAGTTTGAGTGAGTGGAATTAACATGGATATCTTGCACTCGTCATACAACAAATTAAAGTCTAATACTAACAAATTCCAATTTCAACATTCATAACATCCAATATAATTGCATAACAAGAATGTAATCCTAAAATTTCCTAAATTTTTTTCTAATCTCAATTGCACATGAACATATTTGCTAGCTATAGCCAAATTGATCTAATACATTGTCTATTACAAATGACATGTTGGTCTAAATCAAAGAGGATAACTTTATATCTTGTACTTTGGACTTCAATAACATGCAAAATAAGCAAAAACTAAAAACTAGGAGAACAATACCAACTATAATCTAAAATCCTACTTGTCTATAATCTTTAGACCAATATGCAGTTGCGGGCCAAAAAATAAAATTCATTTTTCAATGTTGGCCAATAGTTCCCTTTTCAACTTCTCTAATCCATATATGCCAAGAAAAACACATCCCAAGAATAAGATTATTCTTTAAATTGAAATGTTGAAAATATATTTAGTTGTATCAATGTTTGCATATAAAAGGATTCTCACACTTGGTATTCACTAACATTTCATATGCACTCAATATCCCTAGAGGAAAAACTTCTTCAACATCAACATGACCTAGTCTTACTTTGAAGAAAAAAAAAAGGCTAGTCCATCATCAACATTACAATTTATACAAACATTAAGAATCATTAAACATGCAATATTGTTAATAGTCAAAATATCTTGAAGCAAATCATTGTTTTTGTCCATGATTACTATGTACCTCCGATGCAACAAAAGAACATTGTACAACACCAACATCACTCCACAAACTATAGAGACTAGCATTGACAAATTTAGCTTATGCAAATGCCTTGATTCAACAAATATATTGTCCCTTTACTCAGCGAGAATTTAGAAGAAACATAGAGCATACATTATGAAAATTTAATTAAAATAATAATGGATGGTAAATATAGTTCATAAAATCCCACCATCGACAAAGTCACCAATCCTGTTCAATCCTTTTCTTAGGTTCAACATTAAGCAATATGAATTAGAAAACAACAGAAGAACCCAAAGATAATTGAAGAAAAGGTATGTAAGCTTGCTCCAAGATACTATAGACACCCCATGGTTTCAGGGAGATGACAATAATGATGCTAGGTAAGATGACATTTAGAAGCATGAAGACTGGAACTTAAGTTTAAGAGAGGCTTTTGTTTTTCTTAATTGGACTCTATGCTTATTTTCCATCAACAACTTCACTCCATTACAATGTATCTGGTCTAGAAACTTAGATTTATAGTAAATTAGAGTAAGATGAGACAATTTTAATTTATCAAGGTTCTTGTTATTTTAATAACAATCAAAATTTGAAACATATTTGTTTTTTCTTTGGTGGAATTGTGTAATCTTTCAAAAAGCATCAACTTTGAAACATATTTAGTTTTCTTTGTTAAATTGTGTAATCTCTCCAAAAGCATCAAATATTATACATACTTTAGATGGAATCATACAACTTGCAAAGAAGTTTTGAATCCATGTTATTTCTCTAATAATAACTTCATTATTAGAATAAAAATATTGTTATTTTGTTTTTAATTCACTCAATAAAATAAAATCGATTTAAAAACAAATTAAATCTACCGGATTTTAAAAGCCAAGTCTTTATACATATGAAATAGATTGGCATGGAATCCACTAAGAAAAAGGGAAAACATTAATCGCCAAACAACATTGCCATAAATCCATGTTATTATGAAATGAAACCGAAGGAAAACGTGGTTTTTCTCTGTAACCTTGATAAACATAAGGTTCCCACATAATTAATGGTAGCTCTATTTGGTGCTTAAGGTTTTTAAGGTTTGCAACAAAATTATGGCATTTCTAAAAATGGCCCCCTTCAACATTGAAAACCATAAAACTATATGATATTGTAGTGTGTTTCTTTATGGAAAACATCCAATCGTTAAAGACAGAGGAGGAATATTGAATTTGTAATCACTAACCAATCTAACATTGTTGTTGGATAATGGATGATTATATAATCCAATTTATGGATTCCAAATAATATGTTCATAATCATTATCTAGCTTAGGATGCTATTACATGTTATGAGGATGAAATTACATAATTGTTAAAAAAGGTTATAATTATTTCACAAGAAAATAATTATTTTGTCACAATTTCATAATGACAAAATAATAATCATTTTATCATTGAGAAGAAAGTTTATAGTGAGTTGGAAAATGCTTTTAATTGAACATGGAGGTGCCGACATCTCTTGTTACCATCGTTTGGGTTCCTCCAATCTTGGTCCACTTAGAGAATATTCAAATATCCAAATCCATATGGATAGAGGAGAGGGGAAGTAAGATGGTTTTAGGTCCCTGATCCCATAGCATAGGGAAAAGATATAGATCTATGTAGATCTAAAGATCATGAACCCAAGGAACAACTACTTGTGATTTCTCTAGTGTGAGGGTACACAGATGAATATCTCCACATCGCCTTGATTTGGCCTCTTCTTATAGGAATTTAGAAGAGAATGAATATAGGCATCATAGCATGTGAATTATGTGGGTATGAGTCATAGATATTCTTGATGGTATGTGTATTAAGCAATTACAAGTAATCAACAAGTTCCATCCTCAATAATGAGAATTCTGGACAAATCACTATGAACTTTCTTCTCAACTATGGTTTTTTCTCAATTATGAAATGATTCTTATTTCATAATTATGAAATTATGACAAAATAATTATTTCCTTGTGGAATAATTATGGGATTTTTACTCAGTGTAATTTCAGTTTCATAACATCTAATAACATCCTTGTAAGGCCTATGATAGAAAATATAAGTACACAACTTCCTCATGGGTATTATGTAGCTACATTGAGGTTGCATATGTCAATCAATGACAAGGAATCTGTAACAATAATTATGACACAAATGTTTTAGGGGTTCTATGAGAAGAGATATGGACAATTTCTCCCCAAAAGGAATCAAATTATCAAAGAAAGGATAATATCTATTATAAGAAACAATGAATAGTGGATGCGATTCTTTGGAAAGACAAACAAGCCCCTATAGGCATAGGGGTTGACTTATTTGGGTACATTTTGGGTTCATGGGACATGTGATTCTACCACTCATTTCCATACATGAAATAATTTTTATTCTTTTTAGGTCAAAGAGGACACCTAAATGTGACAATGTCAGTTGAGTATTTATATTGATAGATAGATAAATAGCTCTTTGATGTTGTTACTAAACAAGTGTTGGGTATTGTGTTTAATTCTAGTAGTTTTAGAGAAGTCATATGAGAGGATTACTCTCATAAGAAATGACAAAGATATTGTGTTGTAACCATTGATAGGAAGTCAACATGGTTTATTTCCAAAGGAAAACTAGGCTATAATGTCTATTGGGTAAGTCCATAAGCATGTCAAATATTTTTGGCAAAAGTGGAGGGTGAAAATAGTGTGAGTGGACACTCGGTCAAGGTCTTTTTCTAGCCATCAGTCAAGAGTTTGATTTAGGGATAGTAAAAAGTACCTCAATAGAGGGTTAGAAAAAAATTCCTTGATTGAGGGTTTGAAAGTTATTTAACCTCCATGGTTCAATGAATAGGTCATTTAATTGATCAAACTATAAAACCTCCCAATCCATCACAATTTTCAATCCAATAAAACCTCATTTAACCTTAATAAACATGTGGACCAACCATTACCCACCAAGCCTAACCGACCTACCACATCATCGCCACCATGTCTAAGGAGGGAGGTAGTTTTTTTACATAATTTGGAAAAATATATTTCATTTTTTTTTTAATATAAATTTTCTATCAATTGTCCACCTTATTTTCAACCATGTATGGATAGGAAAAAATATTACGATATTTTTCCAATCAATAACATAGTTAGGATTGAAATTGAATTGATGGTGCTTTTTAACCTGGTACATAGCAGTGAAAATAAAATTGGCTTCATAAGCATTGCAAAGTTTGTAGTGTTTTTAGTTTAGAGTAATCAATAGGTAGTGTTAACATTGTTGGTTTTATTTTCAACCATGTAATGCCAAGAAGAAACAATACTAGTTTTTGTTTGTTTATTTAGTCATATGATAATGCACATAGGATTGAAAATGATCTAATGAAGTTGTTATTATTAGTATATAGTTGAAATTAAAATCAACTTAAAAAGAATTGTATAACATTGTTCACTTTTTTGCTTTTGTTTTTTTAGCTTAAGTAATCAATCAAAATTGTTTATACTTCCAATTTTATATTCAACCATGTACTATGAAGAACAAATGTTTCCATATTATTTTCAATCCTTAGGTAATGCCTAGAGGATAAAAAATGATCCAGGCATATTTGTTTGGTGTTACATAGTTGATAATACAAACAATAGTGTAAACATTTCCATTTTATTAAGTTTAGAGAATCACTTGGTAGTGTTTATATTTTTGGTTTTATTTCCCACTATGCACTAGAAAATAAACATGTCATAAACCTTGCTTGTACATAGTTGAAAATAAAATTGATAACATAAAATTTGATGGGGTTTTTTATTCTTAATTTATACAATTTAAATCTATTAAATGATAGAGTAAATCTAGATCTCTACTTTATCAAGTGTTTTAAAACAAATTTCCTCAAACATACTCCATAACTAAGTACATATTGGGTACTTTATGGGTATGATAGGGTACTTTTTGGGTGAAAAAATTGAAGATATTGGGTTGTAGCACCTATTTTAGGGGCAAGTCCAAAGATTTAGTGATTTGGGCTCTAGATCCTTCCAAACCTTTTTTCAGCCCTAAAAAAAACATTTTTGGGGTATTAAATTTGTGATCTCAGCTCCCAACCCATTGACACTGTTCTACGCATATAGATATTTCCAACAACATAAAATCGCCTGCATCAGAGTTAGCATACATAAGTTATGCCTCCCACAAGATGACATGTCTTATTGTCCACCATGGTACAAAGTGGATGCCATATTATCTTCCATTTCTCACACACATGAATCTAGTCACACGTAGAATTTCAATAAAATTCCACACGGTTGAAAGTTCTATCATTAATAAAGGGATGAGGCATGAAAAAATCCCTAACACCCTAAACGTCTTCCAACCTATGCTAAATATAAAGCGCGAGGAAAGTTATGGGTTCCATTCTTATTATATTATTTATTGTTCCATAGATGAGAAGAGAATATAGGAATGCAATATTGAAGAAAAAAATGAAGTAAAATATTGTACAATAGCCATAATGACCACAATGTCCATTGCAACTCCATAGCAAGTCCCCTTTGTTTTGTGTTTGCATTTCATAACCAAGATGAAAAGAGATGAGCATATGCCTCACCTTCTTGTTGGATTTTTAGGTATTGGATTTTCATTGAGAAAATCTTGTATTCATTATGTGGATGTTGTGTTGTTTTCTTGCTTCTTTCATTTAAGTTTTAGTTCATTTTAGTATTTCTGCACTAATCTAGTAATATTAAATCTAAAATCTAAAACAATACAATGCATAGTAAGAGATTTCATAATATTGTAAGATATGTTATGACAAACTATTCTAGTGGGATATCCATGGAATTTTAAACATCATATTGGTATGAGAGTGTTTTGTTATTGGGGTTTTGTGGGAAATTAAATGATCGATGAATTGTTATAATAAATAAATTTTAAAACCTAGTTATAGAAAATGAGTATAGTGATAAAAATTTGTGGGATAAGTCAAAAGAAATATTTTCAAATATAGAGAGAGAATTTGAATTACCCATACATGATACCAAGTGAAATCAAATTGATAAGACATCAATTGAGTATTAATTATGATAAACAATTTTCACTTAATTAAGGAATCAACTCCTTAATTTATGCAAGTAGTTATTGAAGATGACATTGGTGTATTTACATTCAGTTCTGTTCAGTTATATTCAATTCTGTTCAATTACATTCATTTATGTTCAGTTACATTCAGTTCTATTAAGTTACATTTAGTTCTGTTAAGTTACAATTAGTTCCATTCAATTACATGCAGTTCCATTCAGTTCCATTTAGTTGCATGCAGTTCCATTCAGTTCCATTTAGTTGCATGCAGTTCCATTAAGCTCAGTTCAGTTCATTCAACTAACAACTCAATTAGAGAATTAAACTTAGTGAGTTAATGGAGGGCGCATATCTTCTTTGTGGGTGATAATTATGGAGTTCCAACTTGACACCAAGTAAGTGAGAGTGTATGGTTGAAGATAAAATAGTTTTCTCAGTGTTAACTACTTACTGAAGCATGCAATATTCACTACCTTCCTTGTATGACCTAATTTTACTTGTTATTAAAGTATTGTGAGCTTGGCAAGATAATTATAGTGTTCCATTTGATCTCTACTCTCTGGTTCTTTCAGAGAAGGCAATTTGATATTGTGTTGTAATAATTCTATGTCGATTATCACTCATACTCTAAGATTATTTGATGGGTTTTTTATCCTCCGAATCAGTGGAGGGTTTTCCCTAGGTATATCCTATGTTCTATGGTTTGATTTATATCTTTTTAATATTGATGAGATCTATATGCATTGTTATTGTGGGTTAAAGTTTTAAAGTTCAATTATCTTCATATTTTTTCTCAATCACTAACATGGTATCAGAGAAAGGGCATGTGAGAGCTTAGTTTTGTGCAAACACTCTAAGCCTCCATAGATCTTGAAGCATTGAGCAAGAGATAGAAGTAATGGCATCAATATCCATCTGACTGATAAATTGACTCAAAGGAACATCTAACTTCAACACATGGAAGGTAAGGGTGATCAATATCCTTGAAGAACATGATCTTGATTCTTTTGTGACCCTCGTGATCTAAGAGTCCACTACAATTGCATGAAGAAAAAATTACAAGAAGAATCAAGCAAAGGCAAAGAGGATCATATATGAATTTGTGAAGGAAAACCTCATGTCGATGATCACACCATTGAAGACAACACAGGAGTGTTTCGACGCACTCACAAATATTTATGAGAAGAAGGCCCCTACTCAAAAGAGCGATTTGAAGAACAAGTTGTGCAACATGAATATGGAGAAGGATGAGACCGTGGAATCATTATTTAGAAATATTTCACAAGTGAAGGATCAACTACTAAGCATCAATGTAGAGACAGATGATGAAGATATTCTACAAACCACCATCGACAAAATCCCCTCCTCATGGGAGACCTTTCTTGTTGTGGTGGATGGAGGAGAAGAGTAGCCTAGTTTAGAAATATTTTGACACGATTGCACCCAAGAATAAAGGTGCATCCAAACTAAAATGGTGAGCACTAAGGAGGATAATCTTCCCCTCATGACAAGAACCAAGAAAGAAATAATTTTTTTGTCTCCCAATAACATTTTCCGTGCAAAGAAGACAAATATCCGTAAAGGTATGGACAAACAAAAACTAATATGTTTTTATTGTAATAAGGCAGGTCACTTCATATGGGATTTCAATGCAAGGAAAATAAAAGAAGGAAGAGTTCATGCATCCACCATCGTAGAAGGAGGTGAAAATTCTCAAGAGAAATCATCCAAGGAAGAGGATGATCTAAAGGAATATTTCCTTTAGTGAAGAAGGGAATTGACCCTTGATTTCATGGGATCCTTATTCCCATGCAGAGACACACCTTCTAGTATATGCAATAATTTTTCTTTTTGCAGTGTTTAAAGTTGCAGTGGATAAAGAAGGACTCCACCTATCTCCGCAAGGGTGCAAAGATCAAGAGGGAGCCCACACAAACATTAAATAGGAGTAACTTATTATTATATGCTGTTATAAATCAGATCTAAAAGTTTTTTATGTTTCATGATTTTCATATAGATCTGTATTCGTGGACTTGGAATTGTGTTTAGCATATACATTGTTTTTTCTATCCTTATTGGCATAATATCAATATCATGAGTCCATCTTTTGCGAGATGATATAGGACAGATATAAGAATTATATAGGAATGATATAAGACTTATATAGGACTGATAAATATTCATACAGGACTGGTATAAGGCTGAAAAAATTGTCCATAAGACATAATATTTAGGTTTGCATGATTGTTTCATAAACTGTGAGCATAAGACTACATGGTTGGCCAGATAGAGGGCTTCAAACTTAGCTCATAATATATGAACATGGGGCTCTATATTATTTCATAAAATGATTTTTTTTGACTGATATAGAACTGACATAGGGCTTCATATCAGTATATAAGATTATAATGGGTTATGTTAAACTGGTTGGTCAATATTTGTACATAATTGTGTAAATCTTTATCAGTATATTGAGAGTATTTTATGTGAATAAAACTCATGAGTATGAAATGGTTATAACCATTAGGATAATTTTTCTTGTAGTGAAAATTTATATTCCCTTACCTAAAATTAAAGAAGGACATGAATGTAGAGTCATTTAGATATGTGAGCCTGAAAGAGAACAAATCGGGAGGTTCCTATGCCTCTTGGGAAGTAGAAAGAAAATATGGATTAAATATATTCTGATAGATGTGAAGACTCCTGAAGATATTCTATATTATTTAGGTTCATGTGTCAAAGAAGAGCTTCATATATATATGGGCATAAGTCTCTATGATGGAGGACCTAGATTATGATTATCACATTTACATGGTGAAGAGGGAGTTACTAGTCTTGCTAGCTCCTGAAGAACCGGTGTAACTGGTTGATGTGCCTCCTATAAAAGGGATATATGCATGATGCTCATAATTCATAAGGAAACTCAAAACAATATTCAATAATATTTTTATGATTCTTATGATTAGAGGTGTGGCAGTCACCAAATAAGATTTTCCTTAAATAAGGAAAATGTGCAGCAGAGAACCTCAAGAGTTTCAGGATGATGGATTAAAAGTCCATGGCCATATATATGAATATAAATCTGATGTTTAGATCAGATTTGGAAGATCTCAAATGGTTAGTTGAGATGAAATAGGTTAGTCATAGGTCCCATGATTAGTCATGTGCTTTACAGTCTATACATATACACGTACATAGCATGTGTTGTGGTACCTACTTGGTACACGTGTATGTGGACTTAGATATGTATTGGTTAGTGAAATAGAGTTTCAAATATATATGGAATTTGACTAGCATAGTGATAGAGGAAGATCACATTTGTTTCTCCAGATAGAGCATTTTGAAATACAGTAAAGTTTTTTTGAGGTTTCTAGTCAGTTATATTCGAGACATGGCACATATCCAAACATGAGTAGTATTTCCAGCATTCTTACTAAATCCTATGTATGAGAAAATATTAGTATAGTACAAAAAAAATCCCCTCCAATTTAAGAGGGGGTATTGATGTGTCTTCATAGTTAGAAGCAGATAAAATCCCCATCAGTTAGTCATGGTACATGACTTAGGAAGCCAGGGGATATGATATCTTGTGGAGAGAATCCACATGAGTAGAGACATGGTCAAAGTCTCAGAGACTATTGCTACTCAAGAAGAGTTATAATATATACTCTCATAGAACAGTTAAACCTCTCAGAGAGGTAGTTGGGGTGCTACAATATAAAGTGATCATGACTTGAAGAACATCACAAAGAATAGAAATTTCATAGACAAATTCTCCAGATAGCATAAGATTCAACAAGTCAACAAATGTTGAAGAGTGAAATAAAAGATAAGACTTTCTTTCTGCATGTTATTACATATTTTTTGTATAATGTTGTATGTGATGGATTTAAAATCCATGGTTTATATTTTAGAGAAACTTTATTCTGGATTGGATCCAGATGATGCTACTTTGTGTAAGTAGCTAGTTGGTCTTTGAGCAGACATGTTGTATTTTATGCTTTCTACTAGGAATATGTCTGAGTACGTTTGAGGTACATTAGAATATGCTCTTTATTGTATTTGATACATGGAAGACCTATTATTTCATTGTGATATCCATCTATAGTTTTATCCTAAGATAAGCGATGTAATTTGAGGCTAGTACTACAAAATCTAAGCGTATTGCGAGTAGTACTACAAAAGAAAGATGCATGTCTGAGATTACTACAAAAGAAAAATGTGTTTTGTGGATAGTACTGCATACTAAAGAGTAGTGTAGCTTGGGAAGCTACCTACTAGGGTGAAATACTTGAGCCTACAATAATTAGGTGTTAATATTCAAGCTTTCTCGAAAACCCTATATGTGTGTTATGATAAAAACACGTTGAGATGAAGTTTTACTTCGTTGAAGTCATGGTCATGTAAAATGAGTCCCAATGCATAGGTACTGATGAGCATATTGCAAATTTGTGAAAACCCTCTATCTGTGACAACGTCTAGACACTTCCGAAATAAGCTTGGTATGGTAGAGAATATCTTCCTTTTTGAGAGGGAGTGTTGAGAGTACAACTTTGAGATTTATTCTCCATGAACTTATGCTGTATTAAGGTTCGAGAATTGTGTTGTAATTAAGTCTGGAATGTATGTTGTAATTAGGTTCATATATTATCCTTAACCTTATGTTGTATTAAGGTCTGAGACTGGTGTTGTATAAAGTCCATAACTTATATTATATTAAGTTTACATGACATTGTCATATTTGAGAGAGATGCTTGTACTAGGATCTTATGGTTAATATCACGACCTTATGTTAAGGTTTGAGACTTGTGTTGTATCAAGTCCAAAACTTGTGGTGTATTAAGTTCACATGAACTATGTTGTATTAAGTCTCTAGGATATATACTATGTGATGTATGGCTAGTCATGGTCAACATGTGCTACAAGTCTCCTTTAGAGATTATCTACCCCTAGAGTGATTTACTTTAGCATGTGACTATATGAACTAGGGTAATACATATGATCGTAGGTTCGAAACAATTATTATGAGTATGCTATGATATAGAATTAATGAAAACACATATGGACCATGCAAAAAGAAATTAACATGAGCACAGAGACAGAGAGAAAATTCGAATTACCCATGCATTCCACCAAGTAAACTCGAAATGATAAGACTTCAGTTGAGTATTAAATGTAATAAAAAAATTTCATTTAATTAAGGAATCAAATCCTTAATTTATGCAAGTAGTTGTTGTAGATGACATTGATGGAGTTACATTCAGTTTTGTTCATTTAAATTCATTTTTTTTAGATTACATTCATTTCTATTTAGTTACATTCAGTTCTGTTCAATTACATTTAGTTCTTTCCAGTTACATTCAATTATGTCCAGTTATATTCAGTTCTCTTATGTTAAATTTAGTTATGTTAAGTTACAACCAGTTCCATTCAGTTACATGCAATTCCATTCAGTTGCATGTAGTTCCATTCAGCTCATTTCAATTCATTCAACTAACAACTCAGTTAGAGATAGTTAAACTCAATGAATTAATGGAGGGCACATATCTTCTTTGTGGGAGATAATTATGGAGTGCCAACTTGACACCAAGTCAGTGAGGGTGCATTGTTGAAGATAAAACAATTTCCTCAGTGTTAACTACTTACTGAAGCATGCAATATTCACTACCTTCCTTGTATGACCTAATTTGACTTGTCATTAAAGTGTTATGCACTTGGAAAGATCATTACAGTGTTCCATTTGATCTCTACTCTCTGGTGCTCTCAGAGAAGGAAATATTCTATTGTGTTCTAATCATTCTCTTCAAATTATCAATCATACTCTAAGATTGTTTGACAATTTTTTTATCCCTCAAATCAGTGGAGGGTTTTCCTAGGGTATATCATGTGTTCTATGGTTTGATTTATGTCTTTGGAATATTGATGAGATCTATATGCACTGCTATTGTGGATTAACGTTTTAAAGTTCAAGTATCTTCATATTTTTTCTCAATCACTAATAGGTTCTAGGGAGGGAAAGAAGGAGTGGAAAGGAAAGATTAAGAATATAACCATATCACATAAATGAATGTACATCCAAACAACCATTGTAATAGTTGTAATATCAATGGTCATGCTAAATATAAGTATTTGGATCTATTCTTGACATAAATGAAAAGAACTACAAATTGAATACCAATAAGAAGAACATGCTACCCTAGATTCAAGCAACTAGGTAGAGAGTAGCTTAGATGTAGATGATAATATTGTCTACACCACAATGTAGACACTAGTACAAAATGAGAAATTAATGACTAAAAAATGACTAAAATCAGGCTATAAACAACTATTTTTTAGTCGGCAACTAATAGTATCTAATTTCCACTATCTTATAGCTAGTCGTATTTCACTTAGTCATTAATAGCTTGACTTATTAGTCATTGATAGTCAATGATTTAGTCATTGATAGTCAAAAATTTAGTCAATGATTTAGTCATTGATTTAGTCACGTATTTAGTCACTGATTGCAACAATTAATGACGAAATACACGACTAAATAAACTACTAGATGATGAAATATTACTGACTAAGATAAATACGACTAAGATACAGGAAATTAGCTACTAATAGTCGTATATATGCGAATTTAGTCGTTTTTTGTAGTCACAAATTTATGATAGGGCATAGAGGAACCTAACCACCAATCTCTTGCCTATAATTAGGCAGGCTCTCTACCATTGAGCTAGCATCCTTTAAGAAGTTGTTATTGCTTGACAATGATGATATTCAAACAAATTTATAATAGACAGTAATCTACAAACTACATAATTATTACTATTACAACTTACCAGTAAGTAGTATTTATGATAAACTAATTCCTAAGAGCTATGTACATTTCTCCCTATCTAGCATATCCATTCATGTTACCAGAGAGAACGAAATACCTCTGTGATGGATGTGATACCAATTAAGTCAACCAATTTACAGAATATCTCTTGGCATGCCTGAATATATGAGAAAAATATCATTACATGAAATCAAGAAAATTAAAAGTCA
>LPNX011082191.1:0-11310 GCA_001517045.1 Pseudotsuga menziesii | reverse complement strand
GGAATTAAATTCCGCATCCAACGAGCTCTCCCGATCGAAATTTGAGTAAAAACACGGGGAGATATGTCAAAAATACAAACAAAAAAAATAGTTTTTTTTTTATGATACCTATCCCCAAATTTATATTAAAAAAAAGTTTAAGACCTATATGGTATTTCAAATTTAAAGCAATTTCATTGGCTAACACATGATGACATGGAATTTGAATAAAAGTTAAAAGGCCCATTTTGAGTTGAAATTTCCTCTAATGTAAGGTAAGCAAACCTTTCCATTCACAAAACAATCTATCAACGACAATATAAAAATACATGAAAGCGAAAGATTTCAGACTGAGTGTTGCAAAGCATAAGCTACCATATTAGCCAATTCTAGAAAATGAAACATATTTTTATAGAAGTCTGAAGGCAACCAAAATAAGCAAGCAAAAGAAATTCAACACATATTTCAAAAAGAGTTGAATGAAATAATAAAAGCATACCCAACATTATAGTTGACACATTTTATATGAAAATTAGTGTGAAACATTCAATCATGTTTGTAAGTTTATCTCTGTCCAACCTGCCTTAGATATAGCCACAACTAGACTGATACAAATAATTATAAGAACCAAGGGCACTCCAGAAGTGCACCACAGGAAAAGTAATAAAGACAAGAAAAAAAATCACCACGACGAAGGTAAGATTTGAGAACAAACATCACATCGGTAGCTTTAGCACGTCTCTTTAAGGTTAGACAACTATTTGGTTCAAAATGATTATTAACAAACATAATCTAGCAAATTTCAAGTACACTTGACTGCTTCCTAAATTTGCATAAAATGAAAGAGTGTGTGATTATTTCAAACAAACAAAAATACAAATAACAATCTCACTTGTAACCTAAAAATCTTGAAACTCAACAATACAAGTCACTCAAACAAAGATTGTGCAAGACCAACATGAGATGCTTTCTTGCACATAATCACAGGACCCAATTGGCAATGATCCCCAACTAGAACCACCTAAATTTAACAAGAAAAATAACAACTTGCATGTTAATCCTATATTATATTTTCTATTGTAGAATAATAAGTTCTGCAAAAGAAAATACAATGGAAATCATTTTCTCATTACATAATATCTTCGACAGCAACTCTATGAGGATAGATTAGGTTATTACTTGCTTTGCTCCAAGAACTAAAGGAACCAGGTACTCTGGTTCAGTAGCCCGAGTTGATTCATCAATAAAGACCTAAACATTAACCCAACATTTAGGTGATCAAACAGTTAAAAAAACTCATACTAATATGTAGTAATCCCACTTGCAACTCTAAAATTTAGTACTACCTGACAAAACCTAAAATTAGATAGCCTGGTATCACCTGCAGCAACACAAGTACAATAGATGACATCAACACTATGAGTAATTTCTCTTTATGTCGCCCTCTTGAGTGCTTTGTATTTTTTTTCATCTGCACTTGGAAGCTCACCTATATGCGATGTTAAAAAATGTATCATTTGTAGTAATTAATAGAATTCATTACCAAAACAATACATAGAACAATACAGAATGGATACCTTGCTGAAAACCCCAACATAGTGTATTGATTAAGGATCCCTATCAAAGAAAGTTCATGAAATTACAAGTTCAGCAACCCTGATATCACTGTAAAATTATACCTAGATGACTTTGAAAGAAAAAAGATAAATCATTGCAGCCATAGTAGTAAAATGGTAGCAATTACATTAAAGAAAACGATTGCACTGGATTATATATTTTAGGCATTTAATCTTTGGACTTTATGCTATTGGATACTTATATTTCCACTATTCATTTTCAGTTTATTTAATATATCTTATGTTGTCCACAGGGAAAACCGGTAACAATTACTATGCAGTGGATGAACCCTATCCTTCACTTATTGCATAAAGTAATCTAGCTTGCATCACATCCTACAGAGAGGAAGAGACAATGAAATCAAACACATTGAAAAATGTTTAATTTGTAGCAATCAAATGGTGCAGAACATCAAGATACTAACCTTGCTAGAATAGGGTGGAAGCTTAAGATAATTGGCACAGGTCATGATAGTGGGAAAATCTCCATCAGTAACTTCAGTAGAAGCAGGTCCAGTCATCCCTCCATTCGCTACTGTTGGATGCAGCAATCAAACAAACAGAAGCAAAGATTTGTAACTAATGTTCCTCTGAAATAAACCCAAAATCAATGAAACATAATGTAGCTTACCTTTCAAACTATTTTCATCTTCGAATTTAGTACAGCATGACCTCCAGGAGGAAGTCTTGGAGCACCAGTCACAAAATGACAAAATGCACGTTGCTGCTTAGGAGTAAAATCCCCCATGATTTGAAGAAGCTGCAAGCTCAGCCAGTGAGTAAACTGATGATGGCCTAGGTAAAAGAAATTAAATAACCATATAGAAAACATCTTGAACTTATACTTACATTGACAATGGGAGGACTCTTAGCTGTATATCCATGGTCAAATTTGATGTGATCCACAAGTTTCTCAGCCTATAAAAGAATCACACATTTAGTTGGCATTTTTCTACTGATTGATAATTTACAATAAGGAATCCCAACATTATAAAGGAATGCTGAACAATGATTTCTCTACTAAATTAATGATTTACAAAAAGGCACCCCAGTATTATGAATAAATGCTAGACAATGAAGCGATAAAACATACCACCCATAGCTCACACCCACCACAGAGAAGATAATCCAATTCATCTCTAGCAAAAATATGCAACGATGAAAGGGGAAACACCTGCAAAAGAACCAGAGGGTGTTAGTCATAATCAACATTATGTGAAATATACTACATCATTCATCAACATTATGATGCATAGTGCACAATGGATGTACTTAGCAGCAAACCATCCAAATTTTTAAATAAAATCCAAAATGACAAACACCTGATTATATCCAGCACGAAATGCCTCCATTTGTGGCATAATCCCTGTTTTGACTATTGCATCAACTACTAGTGGAACATACTCTTCCAAGTTATTAATGATGACCTGAACCAAAAAAAAATAACATTTCAAACTTGAGCTTTGACTTGAGCAACCCAAAAAAAAATAATCAACAAGAATCACAAGAGGCTGAGAAATTCCAGCTTAGATAACACACCATGGTGTCACTCTCCCCTGCCTTGAGAGCATATTCAGGATATCTAGGAAGTGTAAAATCAAGGAAAAGATCCTCAATTCTAGCATCATGAAAACATAGTTCAGATATTATCTTCGTGTTATCACTTGGCATGGCCTCGAAGAACTACTTCTTGCTAACAAGGGATTGCATTTATAGCAATATTGTTCCAAGCTCAGGATCAAAGGATAGGATATCATATAAATCAAGCTCCTACGAATGATAGAAATTCATTAACTTTAGTTTTAATCAGTAAATGCATGTTCCAAAATTAAATCACTTAACTAGGAATTCATAATTGTTGTGCTTAATCCTACTAGTCAAATTAGTGTTACCTGTCCAAGGATAAGTTTATAAAAAGCTGTTGAGAGGGTAAATCTATAAGTTGACCATCTTGTAGAGATTTTTCCATAACTCATCCCAAAAGATGAAAATTGTCTAATGCTTTAGAAAATTGGCTTGAAATGGAGGAATCTGTATTAGGTGGCCATGGACGAGGAAATAAGCCAAGAGGTACTTAAACAAAGTCTGCATTTCCACCTGTGCACTCTTTATAAATTTTATCCAAAGATGAAGAGGACTCAATTGCTCCATCGGACATCTCAACTTCGCTATCTATAGTAGACACAGTAGGAGAAGAAGTTGTCCTCCACATGCCAAGTGCACTCTTTTGCAATTCATGGCTTAGAAGTGTGTAGAACTCTAAAGTTGGACCTAGACTTGTGCCAACCTCCCCAAAATATCCCCCCTCTAGGACTGCATTTTGATTAGAATACATTTCCATTACCTTTGCAGCTGAATCCAATATACGACCTCTTGAGACACGGACCTTTTGATGTTACAATCTACCAACACGCAACTCTCTTCATTGGTAACATTTGGATTGTCAGCACTCTGCTGCTATTGCAAGCGTTGTAAGGCAGGAGATAATCCAAAGGCAATAGAGTGAAAATATTACCTCCTTGTCTGAAAAGGAAATAAGAAGGGGCATGATTTAGTCAGTTGGTGGAACCAAGAAGGTAGACTGCCACTACACAATGCCAGAGCATCTTTAATTTGGTGTGCCAACTTTGGAGTCAACTTGTTGCTTAAGAACTCTTCTTGTAGAACAACTGGACCCACCACTTTCAGTTGATCTAACGTAGAAATATTCCCCTCCACAATGGCATCTGATGCTCCTTCAACCCTTAAATGAGGTGCTAGACGACTCAGACCTTCCAACACACATAGTAGCAGCATAATATTATAGGTTGGATTTGATTTTTCCAGATCACATGGAAGCTCTCCTTGCAAAATGCTATCTAGAAGTGATTCCTATTACCATGGTGTTTCAGAGATGTAGCTATCAGTCGTAGCATGCTTAGAAGTTTTACGAAGCGAAGAGGTTCCAGATACTCCCACAAAATCCCTTTCCTCTTAGGAATCATCCCTTTGATATGTAATAGTGTAAACATCTTCCTAAATCCTTCGCCCATCGCCTGGAGCATAATCTGATCCAGTATACCTTTCATCATCATCTTCATCTACTACTGCTTGACGTTGGATTGCTTGATATATTGTTAGTGACCTATTAAGCTACTTCCCACGTGAAAAAAAGTTCAACTTTGAAGGATCATTCATACTGTTAACAAACAAAGAGTAATGATCTCTACTCCCTTTGCCACCTTTAGCACCAATAGATGCAAGCCTAGCCATTTCACTTGCTACAAAATACAATGAACCCTTCAAACCAAAAGGGCTTCCTATCTTGTTATCAACAGATTCACCACTTCTATTTAATATGGTTGATTTCTGCCCAAAACTAGAATATTCTTGTGATTGGACTTTTCCCGCTGAAAATGCCATAGCATCATTGTCAACAGCATCTCCAAGATTAACATCATGCACCCTCTCCACACACAAGCATGAAGTGAATCGTCCCCAAATACCTAAAGACAGAATGCATCGAGGAGAAAAATGCAAAGATAAATCCACAAAAATCAGGCATACAATGTAAGCCAAAAAAATATACCAACCATTTAAAAGTTTCTAGTGAAACCTCTTTATTATTTCCAATCATAAGATGATGTTTGTGCAAATACCTCATGTTCTTCATCCTCATCAATGGAAATGTATTCATCTTCAATTATTAAAGCCTCTTCAATTTCAATAGGGTAAATATCCAAGTCCTCATCCTGCAAAATACAGACATAAACATTATTATGGAGAAATGTCCAAACCTGACTCTTAACCCAAGCACTAAATTTGGTTATAAAATGAAATCTCCTTTCCAGGGAGGATGGATTGTTAACATGGACAACCTAAACGATGCAATTGGAAGACATGTATGGTTAAGTTCAATATGTATCTTTGATGGTATCTGACATATCTTAACCAAAACTTTTGCATGGGGATATGGTCTAGAGAAGCTCATCATAGGCAATTAAGTTTTATTTCATAAAGTGAATACTAGATATTTAGTTCCTATGGGATGAATTCAGCAAGGACAATATTCTTGTGTAATCTAACATAATAAGCAAATTCTATTTACAACCAACATCTATTTGAAAAATATTTGCTTTCTGCAAATTGAAAAATAAGTCCCCATCTTTTTTTCCATATCAAGCTTATCCAAGACTCGGAAAATCTGCGTAACTATGACACACCACAATTTCAACAACCAAACAACAAAATGTGTCATTAGAGTTGGTCTGTTCCATACAACCAACAATCAAATAGAGGTCCCTTTGTGTGAGAATTTTCATCATGTACATGCATGTCAAATGATAGCCTCATATTTAACCAAATCTATCAAACTACTTTTGGTTCTTGTTTCCCCAAAAGAAGTTGATGTGGCAATAGTAAGATTAAAGCAAAATTTGTATATCTACTTGACCATTGGTTCTATATCTATTTGTATATCTAATAATACAAATAATTACCATAATGGCCTAGTTGGTTGGGCTATCATGCAGGTGGAAAGTGTAGAGCTTGGATTTTTTCCCATGCAGTGAAGATGTGAATCAATAGTACAAAACAAGTATATATGCATGCAAGCAAGAAAATAGACTAGGAAAAAACATTTGAATATGCATTCAATTATTTCTAAAATGGAAGTAATTGACATTCAAAATTCAATTCTATTAATAAGCAATGAGATATGAGGATGGGTGGATGAATGGATGGAAGGTAAAAATTAAGAAAACATGTCCTCACACTAAATAACATTATGAATATGCCTCCCAAATGCATCTCTCACAAATGAATATTCAGCAAAGAAGAAATATATTTTCATCATCATCCAGTGAAACTTCTCAAATTGAGGATTCACCAATAATTAATAAATTCCTCTCAATAAACATACCTCAGAACCTGAATTCCCCTGTGATTGCTTCAATTGTGAATCCCTGTTAGATGCTCCTTTTTTGTGAGATGCATTTGTTGTCTATGAACCCCTTGATTCATCTGCAAGGCATTTCAAAACAACTTTTCCCTTCCCCCAGGACGAGCTTGCATGTACATCATCCAACCCTTTGCTAGAAGAATTCCCAGCTCCCATTGAAGACCTGGATCTTGTAGAAGGATGACGATCAGATGCAGTTGGAGTAGATGTTGATGGGGATGATGTTCCAACCATGCTAGTTTTCCCAACACCACAATCATAGGAACCTACAGCTGAGGAAGACTTATGCCCTGTATCACTTCATTGAATTCTGGGCCACATAAATTCTTCTACAGCAACCAAATTAGCTAGAGTATCAATGAGTAGAACATTGGATGAGTAATCACGAAGATAAGTTTTCTCCTTGTGCCCTACAAAGCTACAATTTAAAGGGTTGAGCTAAGGCACTCAATCCTGCTAAAATGCTTGCATTTCCACTAGATGATCTTGGAGCATGACTCAAGATAACTAGAAAATTTTCTAATGAAGCTAATGTGTTTTGTAGTTTGTTGACCACAAATTTCATAGGAGCTTCTCTTCCTTCCTCTTAATCCAAAGAAAGAGCAATTTCAATAAATAGCTTGAATCTTTTAAGTGCCTGCTGTCGAAGATTCAACAAATTCACTTCTGTCACATTCTCTTTAGAGAAAGTACCACATGAAAAATAATTGAGAAGAGATGCTACAACCCCACTTCCAATAAACTCAAAAGTTGACACACCATCGACTTTACTAAGTTTTGCAAGAATATCTGCAATAACACTCTACAATTTCTCTTCATTAGCAAAGGAAGCATGCCCAATAATTTTACCCTTACCCTTTGATTTACTTTTTGGATCCAACAAATTGCCATTCAAATTTGTGCATAAGCTTTTCAAATTGAAAAGATTTTCTGTAATTCCAACATCAATAGCACCTGAATCAGTAGGAAAGTATGTATCTTTAAAATGTTTAGCATGAGAACTAAAAACTTCCCGAAGACCTGAATTAAGGGCTGGAATCAATACATCTCCTAAAGATGGAGGTGAACTAGAAGTTCCAGTACTCATGCCTTTGGGTTCTTCCATTCCATTTGCTTCACTATTTGATCCACCGGTACGTCGCCTATTACGTCTGGGTTTAGGAGGCGCCCCCATTGAACCATCTTGTTCTTTTCCTGGCAATAGATGAATTGAATTTGGACTTGACTGATTTGATAATATCAGCGTGTCTATAGCATGGACACCACCTTCTCTGACAAAAGTTTTGGAAAAGATATCACGCAGTTTTTGCATAAGAACGTCCGCAATTTGTAAGGAAGGTATTAATACTTGTGGATCTTTCCATGCTAGAACTCTTGCTAAAAATATACACACAATAACAATGTTTATAACAAAAATTTTACAACCTAACAACTGAATAATTTTTTCATAGTAAACTACATCCATTTAGTACCTCGAAATATTTGTCACTTGAAGTAGAGACTGCAGCATATTAGGAGTATTGAAATAGATCAATTTGTTGATAACAGAAAGGAATTTGTGATGAACATGAGCATTCACACTTGATCCATATACCTATTTCACTAAATGGTTTACAACTTATATACTGTAGGTCTTCTTTTAAAAATCCAACCAAAAATCTCCAGGATTGATGCTTTGTACACTGACCTATACTAAAACTGGAAAAAGATATATTCCAAACTATGCCAAAAGCTTTGGTTGATCACGAAACATTGTTTCCCAGGAAGATATCTCTGGCACAGTCCCACTTGTATCCTCTTTCTTTGCAGTACTGCTTCCAAGAGAATGCTTTCCCAAGGAACTCTTTGATTGTATGCCATAACTAACAGGAGGGTAGATAGTCCCTTGTGGAAATGGTGGGAGAAGCTCATTGATCAAGGAGACAATTTCATACATCTATTTCAAACAGAAAAATTATGCATTTAGAAGAAATAGAGTTATACATCTCTAGACTATCAGAAATTACTACTTGCTACTAAATAATACAATTTTTTTTTAAGCACAACTAGTATGGACTGAGTTCTGTACAACTTATACATTTGAACTTAGTGTTGGAAAAAATGGCAAATTAACCAGATCAGTAAATGTTACAACTTATTCTTTTCCAAGTCATTTGGAAAAATATAAAGCAAGCTAACACCATGGATCTAGAGAAATCCCTCACAAGAATTGAATAAAAAAGATAACTGACATACCTTGGTGAGGATGCCCTGAAGAGGGACCTTAAGGAGGATAGCCACCATATGGAGAAGGATAGGCTCCTGGTGGAGGCCCATGTTGAGGGTAACCATGTGTTGCATTATGCTCTGGTGGAGGATAACCACCCTATGGAAGGTACCCTTCAGGAGGGTATCCGGAAGAAGGGTATCTAGAAGGGGGGTGTCCAATAGGGGGATATCCTGCAGGGGGTATCCCGACGATGGGTATCCTGATGGTGGGTATCGTGAAGGCGAGTGACCATGTAAAATGTTTGAGAACAACCCTTTGTCACTTTATTCATCCTCTTATTGTCCTTTGTAGCCTCCTCCCATTCTTATGTGTCTTGCGAACAGAGAAATTAGTGGAAAATAATCATATCCATGAAACAAATCCTAATGAAATTCAATTTAAGCATCAAGACATTTCATAAATTGTTCATCTGGTAAGTTCCATCAATTAGTAGGAAATTCTCCAAATATTCCTTTGTTCTTTGAAGTTAATGTCATAAGAACATAACAGATGATAACTTCTCTAGTTCACTTTGGTACAATGACTTAAACAAGAAGATATTTTTGGATGTCAGGACCAATGTCCTAGGGACAAAATAGGAGTCCACCAACCTTAAGAAATGTTGAAATTAGTATACGTTGCAGCTATGTAAGTCAACAATATATCGGAAAGCAACTTTTAGAATCAGAACAGAGTCAAACACTAGAAATATGCCTAATGCACTTCACAAATCTGAAATGTTCACAACCTATCAAAAACAGTAAGCAAGTTAACCTCAATAGTAGGACACCAGCAAGCTATTTTGAAAATACATTAAATGTTCTTCAATTCAACCCAATTCTTTCCCTCACATGTAATAGAATTCAACTAGAAAGATACAATTGCAAGTATTTCTATCATATCCACACATTTCTTACAAGCAATATAAACAATATATATCACTTGATTTCCATTTGTTTGCATTATCAAAGTTTGAAGTTCAGACATTAAGGTTGCTTAAACGGAAATTCTATATATGTGCAGCCTTGGATATAGGTCTCATCCAACCAAGCATACATTTGACCATCTTTCGTGTATGAAGACTTTGACTCGAGATAGTATGCTAATATCTTGGCTTCTACCAACTTTTCCCATAGTATTCTTCTATGTGAGATAAGGCAGGAGGTTAAACAGTACTATTTTTGTTTTGAATATTATTTCTCATAAAGTTGAAAATGATTGCCAAAATAACGGTAAGGTGGAAAGCAAGGTAGCTTGTGTGATATCTCACTATTGCCACATCAAATACTTTTTAAGCAGTGAGAAGAAAAAATAGTTTAATCTTCAAAAATAGAGCTATTTATTGGCATACATGTACGTAATAAAAATTCTCTCAAGGGGAGTTGAGGTTGTTCTATGGAAAAGATAAGTCCAACCACATATATTCAGTCATCTATTTCATGAAAATATGGTGAATGCTAATTTATTAAATGTTTCAGTTTAAGAAAAGGAACAACACAGACCAAGAAAGGGAACAACGCAGGAGGGTGCAAATGTTTAAGAAAGGGAACAACACATCTACACCATTTGAGTCCTAGGTTTCAGACATGAGAACTTGAAACCGAATCCTAAGATTTGAAAATCCTTTCCTTTTTCTTTCTCTAACCGTTCAATAAGAAGCTTCAAGTATTCTTGAGATTTTCTTTGCTCACCATCTTCTCCAAGAGTATCTTTTGACTTTAACAAAACATGGAAGGTGAGATCCCTGATACTTCCTCTATAGAGTGCAGAACTAACAACATGCTTATAAAAAATGTGATAAATGTAGTCTAATGTAGCACAAGTCTTCTAAAAGTCCTGGTCCTCTGAATACTTACAATCTCCTTCTGAATTTGTCTTGTGTTTTGCTAATTCTTGAAACTCCAAAATTTCAGTTGCCGAAACTAGATTTAATATATTTGAAGAAACAAAGCCAAGAACAATATTGGAGTATACAAGGTGAATATGACAACCATAGCATACAAGCTTCACCTGGAAATCATTAACATCTTCAGCATTTATCATCCATTGTATACTGGGATTTTCTTCTTCTTCACTTGAAATTTGCAAGCTTACCTTTGACGGTCCTAACCCCATATATGACCATCCAACAGAGAAACTTTCAATAAACCCACGTCTTCCAGCATGGCATTTAAGAAATTAGGGCTTATTTTGTAAAATTCACTGGAGTTGCAATGGTACCATAATTTCAAACCAAGTACCTATGCAGGAAAATTTCAGAAAAATAATATTATAAATTTCTTACTTGTTACAAGATATATACTATAAAGATAACAAGTAATTTGTTTCCTTGTACGCTAGTCAGTACTTATACTTGGAAAGTAATTTTATTAGATATAATAGAATTTTTAAACACAGGAATTATGCACAATCTACCAAAATGTGTTTTACTAATCATCACATGCTCTAAGTTATAACCCATTTAAGTTTTAACAAATGACAAAGATAATATTTTCCAATCAAATAGTTGTTGCAAGAAAAATGAATAT